>PITA01014689.1:0-52703 GCA_004023965.1 Spilogale gracilis
TCCAGACCCTCCAATTTGTTTCTACCTTTTTGCCGATGTTCTTTGTCTCTCGTGGCGGTCCAGAAGTGGGAAATATCACATTTCAGGCTGGTTTCATGGGTGTTCACGATGGTCTTGTAGTGGTTTTTTTGTTGGAATTCAGCTCTCTTCAGGGAACTCCCTGAAATGCGGTCACCTGGCCTTCCGCCATCTTGACCCCGGACTAGATTACTTTCAACATAAAAGGGACATTTCATTCTTAGTGAAATAAACATGACTCTTGGTATGATTTGTCTTCCTTGCATGCAGTGTTCTGTTAAAAGTTCCATCCATGACCTTACAGACTGCTTTATTCATCATCATGATATTCCTCATTGCTTCTGATCAAAGAACTTATTTCACAGCAAATAAAAGGGAGCAAAGGGCCCCTGCTTATGGAATTCATTGGTCTTACCATATTCCCCACCATCCTGAAACAGCTGGCTTGCCTTTTGAAGTTATAGTGCCAGTTAGGTGGCAATACTTTGCAGGGCTGGGCAAGATTCTCCAGCATGTTATGTATGCTCTGATTCAGCATCTAATACATGGGACTGTTTCTCCCATAGTTACAATCCATGAATCCAGCAAACAAAAAGTGGAAGTGAGAGTGGCACCACTCACTATTACGCCTAGTGTTTGCTTCCTTTCCTTGCAACCTTATTCTCTCTACTGGCCTAGTGGCCATAGTTGGAAGGGGGAGAATGTTAAGTTACATGAAGAAGTGGCCCAAACGCCTATGGTCCCTGCTTCTGCTAAAAGGAGACAAACTATGGGTCTATTAAACTGGAAGTTAGAACTGACCCGTGGTTACATTGGGTGCTTCATGCTTCTGAATCAACAGGCAAAGAAAGAAGGGACTTTCTGTGCTATCTGGGGTGGTCGATCCTGGTCACTAAGCAGGAGAAATTGGACTACTACTCTACAATGGAGGAAAGGAAGAGTATGTCTGGAATACAAGATTTCCCCTGGTGTGTCTGTTAGTATTACCAAGCCTTGTGATTAAGTCAATGGAAGACTACCACAACCCAGTTCTGGCAGGACTACTAATGACCCAGATCCTTTAGAAATGAAGTTTTTAGTCACCCAGATAAAGAACTATAACAGCTGAGGAGCTTGCTGAGGGTAAAGGGAATATGATGAAGTGGGTAGTGGAAGAAGGCAGTTATAAATACTAGCAATGGGGTTGCCTGAGTTGCTTAGTTGGTTAACCATCTAACTCTGGGCTTCAGCTCAGGTAATAATCTCAGGGTCCTGAGCTCGAGCCCCTCATCTGACTCTGTGCTCAGTGTGGAGCCTGCTTGCATTTCTCTCCCCCTCATTCACCTACTCTGTCTTTCAAATAAATAAGTAAAATATTTTAAAAATTAAAAAGAAATAAATACCAGCTATGACCATGGGACCAGTTACAGAAATGAATGCAATGAGGACTGTAATTGTCATGAGTATTTTGTTATGAATATGTTTGTGTGTATGTATTAATATGTATATATATTAATATGTGTTAACTTATCTATATATTAAGTATGTTAATATATGTATTTTATAATTATAATTTTGACATTTAATTTTGGGGGGGTGAAGAAGGAGAGAGAGAATCTTCAGCAGGCTTCATGCACAGCACAGAGCCCAACACAGAGTTTGAGCTCATAACCCTGAGAGCATGACCTGAGCCAAAATCAAAAGTCAGGCGCTTAACCAACTGAGCCACTCAGGCAACCCTGTGATAGTTAATTTTATGTGTCAACTTGATTGGACCGTAAGATGCCCAGATATTTGGCCAAACATATTCTGGGTGTTTCTTTGAGGGTGTTTTTGAATGAGAATAACATTTAAATCAGTAGACTAAGTATAGCAAGTCTCCCTCCCCAGTGTGGGTAGGCCTCATCCAATCAGTTGAAGGTCTGAATAGAAAAAAAAAAGGCTGAGTCTTGTCTTGAGTAATAGAATTCTTCCTGCCTGGTTGCTTTTGAACTGAGACATTGGCATTTTCCTACCTTTGGCCTTGAAGTGAAATATTGGCTCTTCCTGGGTCTGGAACCTGTTTTCGGATAGGAGCTACAACTTTGGATCTCCTGGTTCTTGAGCCTTCTGACTTGGATTGGAACTAAATCATTGGCTCTCCAACTTGCTGGCTCACTCTGATTATTATAGGATTTACCTGCTTCCCTAAGAGTGTGATCCAAATATAATATAAATCTCCTTACAGTACACAAAAATGGGAAAAAAATTCATTCTCATAGATTGGAAGAACAAAGATTGTTAAAATGTCTCTACAACCCAAAACAATTTATACATTTAAAACAATCCCTATCAAAATACCACCAGCATGGGTTGCCTGGGTGGCTCAGTTGTTAAGCGTCTGCTTTTGGCTCAGGTCATGATCCCGGAGTCCTGGGATAAAGCCCCGAATCAGGCTCCCTGCTCAGCGGGAAGCCTGCTTCTCCCTCTCCTACTCCCCCTGCTTGTGTTCCCTCTCTCGTGTCTCTGTCAAATAAATAAATAAAATCTTAAAAAAACACCATCGGCATTTTTCACAGAGCTAGAACAATCCTAAAATTTATATGGAACCACTAAAGACCCCAAATTCCCAAAGAAATCCTGAGGAAAAAAAAAGGAAAGCTAGAGACATCATGATTCTGGACCCCAAGTTATATGACAAAGTCATCAAGATAGTATGGCACTGGCACAAAAACAGACACACAGATCAATGGAACAGAATAGAAAACCCAAAAATGGGCCCACAACCATATGGTCAACTAATCTTCAACAAATCAGGAAGGAATATCCAATGGAAAAAGAGACAATCTCTCTGATAAATGGTGTTGGGAAAACTGGAAGTAACATGCAGAAGAATGAAACTCGATGACTTTCTTACAGCCTATGCAAAAATAAATTCAAAATGGATGAAAGACCTAAGTGTGAGAGAGGAAACCACCAGAATCTTAGAGGAGAACACAGGTAGCAACTTATTTGACCTTGGCCAGAGCAACTTCTTACTAGATGTGTCTCCAGAGGCAAGAGAAACAAAAGGAAAAATGAACTATTGAGACTTTGTCAAGATAAAAAGCTTCTGTACAGTGAACCAAAAAAAAATCTTTTGCACAGTATAGGAAGCAATCAAAAAAACTAAAAACTAAAAGGCAACATAAGGAATGGGAGAACATATTGCAAATTACATATTCGTTAAAGGGTTAGCATCCAAAATATGTAAAGAACTTATCAAGGTCAACACCCCAAAAACAAATAATCCAGTAAGAAATGGGCAGAAGAGGATCACCTGGGTGGCTCAGGCAGTTAAGAGTCTGCCTTCGGCTCAGGTCATGATCCCAGAGTCCTGGGATCAAGTCCTGCATCAGGCTCCTTGCTCAGTGGGGAGTCTGCTTCTGTGTCCCTCCCCTGGCTTGTGCACTTTCTCTCTCTCTCCCTCTCACTCATTCTCTATCTCTCAAGTAAATAAATGAAATCTTTTATTTATTTACTTTTGTTTTTTTGTTTCTTTTAAAAATAAAATCTTAAAAAAAAAGAAATGGGCAGAAGACATGAATAGATACTTTTCCAAAGAAGACATCCAGATGGCTAGCAGACATATGAAAAGATGCTCAACATTACTCATCATCAGGGAACTATAAATCAAAATCATGATGAGACCACCTCACACCTGTTCAAATGTCTAAAATTAACAACACAGGAAACAACAGGTGTTGGTGAGGAAGCAGAGAAAGGGGAACCGTCTTATACTATTGGCAGGAATGCAAACTGGTGCAGCCATTCTAGAAAACAGTATGGAGTTTCTTCAAAAAGTTAAAAATAGAACTACCCTATGATCCAGCAATTGCACTACTAGGTATTTACTCAAAGGATGCAAAAACACAGATTTGAAGGGGTGCATGCACCCCAATGTTTATAGCAACATTATCAACAATAGCCAAACTATGGAAATATCCCAAGTGTCAGCTGACTGATGAATGGATAAAGAAGAAGTGGTATATTAATTAATATGGAATATTACTCAACTAACAGAAAAGAATGAAATATTGCCATTTGCAATGATGTGAATGGAGCTAGAGTGTATCATGCTAAGTGAAATAAGTCAAAGAAAGACAAATGCCATAGGATTTTACTCATGTGGAATTTAGGAAACAGAACAGATGAACATAATATGGGAATGGGAAAAAAAGAGGGAGGCAAACCACAAAAGAGACTCTTAAGGGTAGAGAACAAACTGAGGGTTGTCGGAGGGCGGTGGGTGGGGGGAATGGGCTAGATGGTGATGGGTATTAAAGAGCACATTGTTATGATGAGCATTATGTATTAGATGTAAGTGATGAATCACTAAATTCGAATCCTAAATCCAACATAACACTATATGTTAACTAACCAGAAATATATGTATATATATATATACTTTTTTCTTCCCTCTTCTTTCCCCTTATCATATAACATAAGATATGTTGACTTTAAAGCATAGTATTTAGGGGTGCCTGGGTGGCTCAGTCATTGAGTGTCTGCCTTCGGCTCAGATGATGGTCCTGGAGTCCCGAGATGGAGCCCCGAATCGGGCTCCCTGCTCGGCAGGAAGCCTGCTTCTCCCTTTCTCACCTCACTCCCCCTGCTTGTGTTCCCTCTCTCGCTGTGTCTCTCTCTGTCAAATAACAAACAAACAAACAAACAAAAAAACAAACCAACCATAGTATTTAAGTATTGTTAACTTGATTATTGTTTCCAGTTCTATTAAGATATACCTGACATATAACATTGTATAGGGCATACAACATAATGACTTGGTATATGTATATATTGTGAACTGATTACCGCAACAAGTTTAGTTAACACCCATCACCTCCATAGTTACACATTTCTTTGCTGTGATGAGAGAACCTTTAAGGTCTACTCTCCTGACAACTTTCAAATATACAACACATTGTTGTATTGTTAACTGTAGTCACCGTGCTGCATATTATATCCTCAGAACTTACTTCTCTCAGAACTGGAATTTTGTACCCTTTAACCGCCTTCACCCAATTCCTCCACCCCACCCCGAAGTATTGTTAACTTTACGTCAAAGGATATCAAGGAGAAGAGTGACCATCACTCAAGAACTATGCTTCCTTTTCTGGGCAAAGGGTTAGTATATTTTTGTTTGTATGCAGGACAGTTGTATCATGTTAGGCAGAAGTATGACCTTGTTATTGCCTTTATTTGGAGATTAAATATGGTTTAAGGAGATCTGTATTGGTGTCAGATTGACTGGGGCTGCAGCGCCCACATATTTGGTCAAACAAGTCTAGATGTATTGTAAAGGTATTTTAGATGAGCTTAACATTTAAATCCGTAGACTTTGAGTAAAGCAGCTTATCCTTTATAAAGTGTACGGTTCTCATCCAGCCAGTTGAAGGCCTTAAGAGAAAAAGACTTAAGAGGAAAGAGGGAATTCTGCCTCCAGAATGCTTTCAGACTTAAGCTGCTGCCACATCAACTTTTCCCTCGGTCTCTAGTCTTCCAGCCTGCAATCACATAGAACAATTCCTTAAAATGTTCTCTCTCTCTCTCTCTCTCTCTCTCTCTCTCTCTCTCTCTCTCACACACACACACACACACACACATACACAGACACACACACACAGACACACACACACACACACACACACACACACACACACACACACACACACACCCCTCTGTCCCTATCTTCTCTCTTTCTCTGCATATACATACATCTTATTGGTTCCGTTTCTTTGGAGAACTCTGATTAATATACTGTAAGGGGACTATTCAGTGCATGAATTTCCGAAAGCCAATTCAGCATGGCTTGTATATGAAGTACATTTGCCACCACATCTAGGGTGTTCCATTTGACACAAGAAGAGAAGATAAATCTTTTTTTGTTCTCCCAAGGTAAACAAACTTTACAGTAGCTTTTATCCAGTCCACTAAGCTGTTTCCTTGGAAATAATCTGTTGTGTTTAGATCACATTATAACTAAATGTATGTGATTGTTTAATATGATCTGTGAGTCCTGTATTAACCACAGCATGTGCTTTTGCTCTGCAGCTTCAAAACCAAAGGCACTGACCCTAAATTAGTCATAATACACCCTCTGTTTTAGTAAATGTTCTTCAGGAAGCTGATAATACTGATCCACAAAATTAGACACCTCCTTGACACTACGTCCCCTGTTTTCAGGTTTGCCTCCCTGGGTTACCTTATTGGTAGATGAACTGTTTCTTGTCTCAATACAATTTTTCCTTAAAAGGAAAGGGCAGCTCTGAATGTAGCATCATAGCTCAAACGAACCCAAATCGGAGCTGGGCCCAGTGTTAGGGTTTACCTTAGCACTCCCTTTTACTTTTGTTTTAATTATTACAGAAAATAATAACCAATTATATATTTAGTGTGTTTCTTATTATTCTGCATTTCTTTTTTAAATTATGTTCAGTTAGCCAACATATAGTACATCATTAGTTTTTGATGTAGTGTTCAACAATTCATTTGTTGCCCATAACACCTAGTGCTTATCATAACACATCCCCTCCTTAAAAGCCAACCGGGAGGGGCCGCTGGTGTGGCTCAGTCATTAAGCGTTTGCCTTCAGCTCTGGTCATGATCCCAGGATCCCGGGATCGAGCCCCACATCGGGCTTCCTGCTTGGCAGGAAGCCTGCTTCTCCCTCTCTCACTCCCTTTGCCCGTGTTCCCTCTCTCACTGTGTCTCTCTCTGTCAAATAAATAAGTAAAATCTTAAAAAAAAAAGCCATCCAGGTTTTTTAAAAAGAAAAGAAAAGAAAAAAAAAAAAGAAAGAAAGCCATCCAGGAATCAAAGGCTCTTCATTCTCCCACCCTTTCATCTTTTTTCTTTCCCAACCACAAGTTTTAGTGATTCAGAATTATTTCAATAAGTTTTCTTTTTTTTTTTCTGACACCAGCTACCTGCGCAGTTCTCCCTAAGACTGCTCACTTCAGACACTAGCAACAGGTTTGGGAGTTCTCAGGTCACCCTCACTTTTGACCACCTGGCTACAAATTCAAGGGTCTCCACTATCCCTTCAGGGTCAGTAATGTGCTAGAATAACTAACACAATGCAGGAAAGTACTGTATTTATGATTTCAGCTTTATTTCAACAAAAGGATAAAAATCAGAACTAGCTAAAGGGAGAGATGCATAGGGTGAGATATGGGAAGGTCCTAAACACTAAGCTTCTGTCTCCTTCAGTGCTGTTTTACCCTCCTGGCACATCAACGTGTGACAATACACAGAATGTTGTCAATCAGGACACCTGAGTTTTGGTGTCTCAAGTTTTTATTGGGGTTTAATTATGTAGGCATGATAAATGAAATCACTGGTCATGTGGTTGAGCTCACTTTCCAACTCCTTCTTCCTCTGGTGACCGGGTTGATACCGCAAGGCTCAAAACCCCAAGCCTCTAGTCACATGATTGTTTTTCTAAGATGGCCAGCCCCCATTCTAAGCCATCTTATTAGCACAAACAATCTAGGGCCCACCAGGAATATCTTGTTAACATAAATTATGAGATATGGTCTGTGGGGTGCACTGCAAATAACAAAGACACTCTTATCACTTGGAAAATCACAGGGTTTTACAAGTTATCTCCTAGCAGCTGGGGACAAAGGTCAGTCAAATTCTTCATTACATGCTAAATAACAGGAAATGCATGTCATTAAAAAATTCACCTTACTGAAGTATTTCTAAATCTCTGCAATATAGAAAATGTAGAGACAAATGGGGAGAAAGATGGTATAACAAACAATTCAATGTAAATTTAACAACTTAGACAAAATGAACCAATTCTTTTAAAGCCACAAATTATCAAAACTCAGCCAATATGAAATAGATAACTTAAATAGCTCTTGAAAGAAATTGAATTTATCATTAATTACCTTCTAAAAAAGAGATATCGGGGCGCCTGGGTGCCTCAGTTGGTTAAGCGACTGCCTTTGGCTCAGGTCATGATCCCGGAGACCCGGGATGGAGTCCCACATCAGGCTCCCTGCTCGGCGGGAAGCCTGCTTCTCCCTCTCTCAGTCCCTCTGCTTGTGTTCCCTCTCTCACTGTGTTTCTCGCTGTTAAATAAATAAATAAAAAATCTTTAAAAAAAATGTTTAAAAAAGAGATATCTCCAGGCCCGGATAGTTTCACTGGCAAATTCACTAAGCATTTAAAGAAGAATTAACACCAATTCTACAATATCTCTTCCCAAAAATGGAATAGGAAGGAACACTTCCCAACTAATTTGGGAAATGAGACTGCCATTACTTTGATAACAAAACCAATGATACTGTTTATTTAACAGTTCAGAAAGAACCAAGTAAGAAAGAGACTACAGGCTGATAAACTTCATGAACATGGATGCAAAAATCATTTTAAAATTAGCTTATTTAACAATTTCCAAAAAGAAAAAATATAGTTCATGTGAGGTTTATCCCAGAAATGTAGGTAAAATTAATTAATTTAATTCATTATATTAATTGTCAATAAAAGAAAAAACACAAAATTAAACCAATTGATGTGGAAAAAGTCTTTGACAAAATTTAACATACACTCAAGCTAAAAAAAAATCTCAGTAAGGGCACCTGGGTGCCTCAGTGGGTTAAAGCCTCTGCCTTCGGCTCAGGTCATGATCTCAGGGTCCTGGGATCGAGGCCAGCATCGGGCCCTCTGCTCAGCAGGGAGTCTGCTTCCTCCTCTCTCTGCCTACCTCTCTGCCTACTTGTGATCTCTCTCTCTGTCAAATAAATAAACAAAATCTTAAAAAAAACTCAACAAAGTAAGAATAGAACAGTACTTCCTCAAGCTAATAAAAGGCATCTACAAAAAATCCTACAGCTCACATTATACTTACTGGTAAACGCCAAAATGCTTTCCCCCTGAAGTTTAGGAACAAGGCAAGGATGTTTTCTCTTGCCACTCATATTTGAAATTGTAGTAGAAGTCCTACCTAGTGTAATAACTCAAGAAAAAGAAACAAAATGTATCCAGATAGGAAAAGAGGGAATAAAACCACCTATGTTTACAGATGCCATGATTATGTAGAAAATCCCAGGGGATCTACAAAAAAATTCCTAGAACTAATAAATGAGTCTATTAAGGTCAAAGGAAACCTGCTCAGCACACAAAAGTTAGTTGTATTAATATACACAATAAATGTGTAAATGAAAACCAAAAATTTAAAAAAACAATGTAATTTATAATAGCTCCTCAAAATGAAATAGTTATGCATGAATATAACAAAACATGTACTGGATCCAAATTCTGAAAACTACAAAACAGTGATTAAAGAAATCCAAGAACATCCTGTTAAATGGAATAAAGACAAATATGTTCATGGATTTGAACACTCAATAAATACATTAATTCTTCCTGTTTTTTTTTTTGAGAGAGAGAATGCACATGTGAGTAGACAGGCAGAGGAAGAAAGAGAGAGAGAATCTTTAAGCGGGTTCCATGGAGCTGGACATGGGGCTTGATCTCACAACCCTGAAATCATGACCTGAGCTGAAATCAAGAGTCAGATACCTAACTGACTGAGCCACCCAAGCAACCTTCTTCCTGAATTCTATAGATTTAACACAATACAATTAAAACGACAGCAGGATTTTTTGTGGATAAAGAAAACATGATTCTAAAATTTATACTAAAAGTCAAAGGAACCAAAATCATTAAAACAGTTTTAAAAAGAATCAAGTTGGAGACTTACTATCACTACAATAATTAAGGCAGTGTCATTAGTGAAGGGGTAGATCTAAAATAGTGGAATAGATAAGAGACTCCAGAAATAGACCCACAGAAATATTGCCAATTAGTTTTTTAAACCTATTTTTTAGATGAAATTTAACATAATATTGACCACTTAAAAGGGAACAATTTAGTCACAGCACTGTCACAATATTGTGTATCACTTCTATTTGTTTGAAAACGTTTGCATCACCCCCTTCAAAAATATCTGTACCCATCAGAAAATTACTTCCCATCCACCTCCCATCCACCTCCCAACAGGTCCTGGGGCCCACTAATTTATTTTCTATCTCTATGGATTTACCTAGTCCAGATATTCCATATAAATCAGATCACACATCATGTGACCTTTGTGTCTGGCTTCTTTCATTTAGCATAATGTTTTTGAGATCCATTAATGTTGTAGCATGTGTCAATACTGCATACATTTTTTAATAAAGATTTTATTTATTTATTACAGAGAGAGAGAGAGAGACCATGAGAAGGGGGACGGTCAGAAGAAGAAACAGACTCCCTGTTGAGCAGGGATTCCTAACGTGGGACTCAATCCCAGGGCCCTAGGATCATGTCCTGAGCCGAAGGCAGATGCTTAACTGACTGAGCCACCCAGGCACTCCTACCGCATACATTCTTAAGGCTGAAAAATATTTCATCATATGTATATACCACAATGTATTTATCCATTCAACACTTGATGGACATTTGAGTTGTTTCCAGCTTTTTGCTATTGAAATTGTGTGCTATGCAGTATTTCTTTTTTTTTTTTTAAGATTTTATTTATTTATTTGACAGAGAGAAACACAGCGAGAGAAGGAACACAAGCAGGGGGAGTGAGAGAGGGAGAAGCAGGCTTCCCACTGAGCAGGGAGCCCGATGTGGGGCTTGATCCTGGGTCTCCAGGATCATGACCTGAGCCGAAGGCAGTCGCTTAACCAACTGACCACCCAGGCGCCCCTGAAATTGTGTGCTATGCAGTATTTCTTTGAATACCTGTTTTCAGTTCCTTTCAGTGTATAACTTGGAGTGGAATTCCTGAGTCACATGGTAACTCCATATGTTTAATTTTTTGAGGAACCACCAAAATGTTTCCACAGTGGCTGATTCATTTTACATTCCCACCAGCCATGTATGAAGGTTCCAATTTCTGCACATCCTATTTAGCAATTCTTTGTTTCTTTTCTTTAAATAGCCATCCTGGTGGGTATAAAGTAGTATCTCATTGTTTTGTGTTTTCCTAATGACTAAGAGTGTTGTGTGTCATTTCATGAGCTTGTTTGCTAGCTCTGTATCTTCTTTGGAGAAATGACTATTGAAACCCAAAAACTGGGTTGTTCATTGTTGAGTTGTGAGAGTTGTTTGTGTATTTTGGATATTAGACCTTTATCAAATACATGATTTGCAAATATTTTCCCCATTATCTGGGTTATCTTTATTTTCTTTATATCTTTGATGCACAAATGTTTTTATTTTTGATGAAGTTCTATTTATCCATTTTTTCTTTCTTTCCTGTACTTCTGGAGTCATAGTTAAAAATCCAGGAGCACCTGGGTGGCTCAATCATTAAGCGTCTGCCTTTGGCTCAGGTCATGATCCCAGAGTCCTGGGATCCAGCCTCACATAGGGTTCCCTTCTCAGTGGGAAGTTTGCCTCTCCCTCTCCAACTCCTCCTGCTTGTGTTTCCTCTCTCACTGTGTCTCTCTCTGTCAAATAAATAAGTAAAATCTTAAAAAAAAACAAGAAGAAAAAAGAAAAATCCAATGGCACATCCAAGATCATGAATATTTACCCCTCTATTTTCTTCTAAGATTTTTGCGGTTTTAACTCTTACATTTAGATTGTTGATTTATTTTGAGCTAATTTATCTGTATGGTATTAGGTAGAGGTCCAACTTCATTCTTTTGCATGTGGATATCTAGTTGTTCCAGCACCCTTTCTTCCCCAGCTTTATTGAGGTATAATTGATAAATAAAAATGTATATATTTAAGATGTACAATGTGATGTTTTGATATATGTATATATTATGAAATGATTACCACAATCATGCAACTTAACATCTCCATCACCTCACATAGCTATGAATTTTTTTGTGGTGAGAACACTTAAGACCAACTCTTTCAACAAATTTCAAGTATACAATGTAGTATTATTATTTTTCAAATTGAAGTATAGTTGTCATATACTATTTTATTAGTTTCATTTATATTTATATAATATACATCTCATAATATACATTGTGAAATGCTTGCCACCATGTGTACTTACCATCTAACAACATACAAAGTTATTACATTATTATTGACTATATTTCCTATGCTGTAGTTTTCTCTTTTTATTTATCTATCTATCTATCTATCTATCTATCTATCTATCTATTTATTTATTTACTTATTTATTTATTTTCAGTGTTCCAAGATTCATTGTTTATGCCCCACACCCAGTGCTCCATGCAATACGTGACCACAATACCCACCACCAGGATCACCCATCCCCCACTCCCTCCCCTCCAAGACCCTCAGTTTTTTTCTAAGTCCAAAGTCTCTTATGTTTCATCTCCTTCCCCGATTTACTCTACTTCCCATTTCCTTTCCTTCTCCTACTGTTCTCTATATTACTCCTTATGCACCACAAGTAAGTGAAACCATGTGATACTTGACTTTCTCTACTTGGCTTATTTCACTCAGCATAATCTCTTCCAATCCGGTCCATGTTGCTACAAAAGTTGGGTATTCACCCTTTCTGATGGAGGCATAATATTCCATTGTATATACGGACCACATCTTCTTTATCTATTCATCTGTTGAAGGGCACCTTGGCTCTTTCCACAGTTTGGTGATTGTGGCCATTGCTGCAATGAACATTGGGGTACATATGGCCCTTCTTTTCACTACATCTGTATCTTTGGGGTAAATGCCCAGTAGTGCAATGGCAGGGTCATAGGGTAGCTCTATTTTTAATTTTTTTAAGGAATCTCCACACTCTTTTCCAAAGTGGTTGCACCAACTTGCATTCCCACCAACAGTGTAAGGGGCCCCTTTCTCTGCAGCCTCTCCAACACTTGTTGTTTCCTGTCTTGCTAATTTTGGCCATTCTGACTGGTGTAAGGTGGTATCTCAGTGTGGTTTTGATTTGAATTTCCCTGATAGCTAGTGATGGTGAACATTTTTTCATCTGTCTGTTGGCTATTTGTAAGTCTTCTATGGAGAAGTGTTTCTTTATGTCTCCTGCCCATTTTTTGATGTGATCATCTTCTTTTTGGATGTTGAGTTTGAGTAGTTCTTTATAGATCTTGGATATCAGCCCTTTGTCTGTAGTGTCATTTGCAAATATCATCTCTCATTCCGTGGGTTGCCTCTGCGTTTCGTGGACTGTTTCCTTTGTTCTGCAGAAGCTTTTGATTTTGGTGAAGTCCCAAAAGTTCATTTTTGCTTTTGTTTTCTTTGCCTTTGGAGATGTGTCTTGAAAGAAGTTGCTGTGGCCGATGTCAAAGAGATTACTGCCTATGTTCTCCTCTAGGATTTTGATAGATTCCTGCCTCACGTTGAGGTCTTTCATCCATTTCGAGTTTATCTTTATCTGTGGTGTAAGAGAATGGTCTAGTTTCATTCTTCTATACGTAGCTGTCCCATTTTCCCAGCACCATTTATTGAAGAGACTGTCTTTTTTCCACTGGATATTTTTTCCTGCTTTGTTGAAGATGATTTGACCATAGATTTGTGGGTCCATATCTGGACTCTCTACTCTGTTCCATTGGTCTATGTGTCTGTTTTTGTGCCAGTACCATGCTGTCTTGGTGATCACAGCTTTGTAATAAAATCCTGAAGTCAGGTAACGTGATGCCCCCAGCTTTGTTTTTTCTTCTTCAACAATTCCTTAGTGATTTGGGGTCTTTTTTGGTTCCATATAAATTTTAGGATTGTTTGTTCCAACGCTTTGAAGAATGTTGGTGGAATTTTGATCAGAATGGCATTTGAAGTATAGATTGCTCTGGGCAGTATAGACATTTTAACAATGTTTATTCTTCTGATCTATGAGCATGGAATGCTCTTCCATCTTTTTGTGTCTGCTTCAATTTCTTTCAGGAGTATTCTATAGTTCCTCGAGTACAGATCCTTAACTTCTTTGGTTAGGTTTATTCCTAGGTATCTTATGGTTTTTGGTGCTATAGTAAACAGAATCAATTCTCTAATTTCCCTTTCTATATTTTCATTGTTAGTGTATAAGAACGCAACTGATTTCTGTGCATTGATTTTGTATCCAGCCACATTACTGAATTGTTGTATGAGTTCTAGTAGTTTGGGGGTAGAGTCTTTTGGGTTTTTCATATAGAATATCATGTCATATGCAAAGAGAGAGAGTTTGACTTCTTCTTTGACAACTTGAATACCTTTTATTTCTTTTCTGATTGCTGTTGTTAGGACTTCTAACACTATGTTGAACAATAGTGGTGAGAGTGGGCATCCTTGTCTTGTTCCTGATCTCAGAGGGAAGACTGTCAGTTTTTCCCCATTGAGAATGATATTTGCTGTGGGTTTTTCATAGATAGATTTTATGAGGTTGAGGAATATTCCCTCTATCCCTATACTTTGAAGAGTTTTAATCAGGAACAGATGTTGTATTTTGTCAAATGCTTAATCTGCATCAATTGAGAGTAACATGTGGTTCTTCTCTCTTCTCTTATTGATTTCTTCTATCACGTTGATTGATTTGCAAGTGTTGAACCACCCTTACATACCTGGGTCTAATCCCACCTGGTCATGGTGGATAATATTTTTAATGCATTGTTGGATACTATTAGCAAGATTCTTGTTAAGAATCTTGGCATCCGTATTCATCAGAGATATTGGTCTGAAGTTCTCCTTTTTGATGGGGTCTTTGTCTGGTTTGGGATTAGAGTAATGCTGGCTTCATAGAAAGAGTCTGGAAGTTTTCCTTCTGTTTCTATTTTTTGAAACAGCTTCAGGAGAATAGGTGTTATTTCTTCTTTGAATGTTTGGTAGAATTCCCCAGGGAATCTGTCAGGTCCTGGGCTCTTGTTTTTTGAGAGGTTTTTGATCACTGTTTCAATCTCATTACTATCTATTCAGATTTCCAATTTCTTCCTGTTTTAGTCTTGGAAATTTATAGGTTTCCAGGAATGCATCCATATCTTCTAGATTGTTAAACTTATTGGCATATGACTGTTGATATTAATTTCTGATGATTATTTCTATTTCCTTGGTGTTAGTTGTAATCTCTCCCCTTTAATTCATAATTTTATTAAATTTGGGTCTTCTCCCTTTTTTTTGGATGAGTTTGGCCAATGGTTTATCAATCTTATTAATTCTTTCAAAGAACCAGCTTCTAGTTTCGTTGAAGTGTTCTACTGTATCTCTAGTTTCCAATTCATTGATCTCTGCTCTAATCTTAATTATTTCCTGTCTTGTGTGTGGGGTTGGTTTAATTTGTTGTTTATTTTCCAGTTCTTTAAGGTGTAACGAGAATTGGTGTATTCAGGATTTTTCAATTACTTTTGAGTGAGGCTTGGATGGCTATGTATTTCTCCCTTAGGACTGTCTTTGCTGTATCCCATAGGTTTTGGATCGATGTATCTTCATTCTCACTGGTTTCCATGAAGTGTTTAAGTTCTTCTTTGATTTCCTGGTTGATCCAAAGAATCTTGAGCAGGATAGTTTTTAGCTTCCAAATGTTTGATTTTCCTCTGAACTTTTTGTTGTGGTTCAAGGCATTGTGGTCAGAGAATATGCAGGGAATAATCTCAATCTTCTGGTATCCGTTGAGCCCTGATTTGTGACCTAGTATGTGGTCTATTCTGGAGAAAGTTCCATGTGCACTCGAGAAGAATGAGTATTCTGCTGTTTCAGGGTGGAATATTCTGAATATATCTATGAGATCCATCTGGTCCAACGTGTCATTCAAAGCTCTTGTTTCTTTGTTTATTTTCTGTTTAGATGATCTGTCCACTGCTGAGAGTGGTGTGTTAATGTCTCCTACAATTAATGTATTTATATCAATATGACTATTTTGCTTGACAGTTGGCTTATGTAGTTGGCTGCTCCCATGTTGGGGGCATAAATATTTACAATTGTTAGATCATCTTGGTGTATATACCCTTTGAGAATGATGTAGTGTCCTTCTGTAGCTCTGACTACAGTCTTTAGATTAAGGTCTAATTTGTCTTATATGAGAATCTCTACCTCAGCTTTCTTTTGAGGTCCATTGGCATGAAAGATAGTCCTCCATCCCTTCACTTTCAATCTGGAAGTGACTTTAGATTCAAAATGTGTCTCTTGTAAACAACATATGGATGGGTCCTGTTGTTTTATCCAGTCTGCAACCTTGTGCCTTTTTTATTGGAGCATTTAGGCCATTCACTTTGAGAGTGATTATTGATAGATACGTTTGTATTGACATCATGTTGCCTGTGAAGTTCATGTTTCTATAGATTACCTCTGTAAATTTCTGTTCTATGTCACTCTTGGGTTCGTTTCTCTTTTATAGAACCCCCCTTAATATTTCTTATAGTGCTGGCTTGGTGGTAACATAATCTTTTAGACCTTGGTGGTCCTGGAAGCTCTTTATCTCTCCTTCTATTTTGAAAGTCAACCTTGCTGGGTACATTATCCTTGGTTGCATATTTTTTTCATGTACTTTCCTGAATATATCTTGCAGCCCTTTCTGGCTTTCCAGGTTTCTGTGGATAGGTCTAACATTATTCTGATGGTCCTCCGTATGCAAGGGTTTGCTTCCCCCAGCTACCCTTAAGACATATTCTTTGAATTTATTATTCATGAATTTCACAATTATGTGCCTGGAGGTTTTTCTAGCCTCATTGATCTTGGGGGGGTGTCCTCTCTGCCTCTAAGACATGAACACTTGTTTCATTCCCCAGATTAGGGAAATTTTCATCCTTGATTTGTTCAACTATATCTTCTAGGTTTCTCTCTCTCTTAACTCCCTCGGGGATTCTAATAAGTCTGATATTGGAGTGTCTCATGGCATCATTTACTTCCCTAATTCTATTTTCACGGGATTTTAGCTGTTTGTTCCAAGACTTCTCTTGCTCCTCTTTTCAACCCATCTATCTTCTAAATCACTAATACGATCTTCAGCTTCACCTACCCTAGCTGTTAGCGTATTTAAATTAGATTGCATCTTATTAATAGCCTTTTTAACCTCTGCCAGTTCGGCTTTCACTTCTGTCCTTAGAGCTTCTATCTTGCCACTAATGTTCTTTTCCAACTTAGCCGTTGCTTGGATGATTGCTACCCTGAATTCCACTACTGTCATACTGTTTACGTTCATTTCCAGTAGTTCTGTGACAGAAGTTGCAGTCTCTGGGTTTTTCTTCTGTTGGTTGTTCCTCCTCCGAGTCACTTTGATGAGGGGTGGTTGAGGGGATGTATAGCTGAATATATCAACCACTATCCAGGTGAGTTGCTTGTTGGGAGGTTTTGGGGCAATCAGAAGTCACCACCGAAAAGGAAGAAGAAAGAAAATAGAGAGAGAAAAAGAGAAAAGAGGGAAGAAAAAAGCCAGGCCAAATTGGGCCCCAATGGTAGGATTTATATGGTACAAAACCATAAAAGAGTAAAGAAAAAGACCGTCAAAAGAAAAAGAAAACTGAAGAGATCAAAAAGCTAAATCCAACCCAAATGACCCCCAAGACCAGTATTTATATATTACAAGGGCAGGAAGAAGATGGTGAAAGGCCAGGTGACCGCATTTCGGGGAGTTCCCTGAAGTGAGCTCAATTCCAGCAAAAAAAAACCACTACAGGACAACTGTGAGCACCCATGAAATCAGCATGAAATGTGATATTTCGCGCTTCTGGATCACCACGGGAGACAAAGACCAGCGGCAAAAAGGTAGAAACAAGTGAGAGAGACCGGAGGCTTTCCCCCAGAGACAGGGGTGTGGGGGAGGTGGGCGAGAGCGGCGGGCATGGATTCTATTTTTCTGCCACTGCCTTTCTCTCCCACTTCTCTCCACCCCATGGGCCGGGCACGGACCCCCAGGGAAGGCGATTTTACAGACTTGCGTGGGACCGGAGAGGCCATGGGTCCCGGGGCACAGACAAGGTCGTGCGATCCAAAAGGAGTTGTGGTTTTGAGGTGCGGGAGTGAAGCGATAAGTGGGGGCGTGGACAGAAATCAATCCAGCCTCTGCGCGTGCCAGGCTGTGACAGGCTGCCAATCGGGAGGCGGGAAAGAGCCCCTCTCTGTGTAAAGGCTCTCTCTGGGAAGGAGGTCTGGGCACAGACATCTTGCTCCGACTTGACTTCCTCAGCAGCTGAGAAAGGACGTAAAAGACCAACGCTCCGCCACCAGAGAATTGTAACCTGATAACCTGGTTACCATTGAGACCAGCCTCTAGCAAGGGGGCGGAGAGACGCAGCCCAGGTAGAAGAGACTAAAAACAGCTCCGCAGACCCTGCCCCCAGAAAGCAAGCCAGAAGCTCAGAAGGACAACACTCAAACTGCAAAACCCCAAATCGGGGGAAAGGCAATTTATTAAACTCCTGGTACTGACTACAAGTACCAAAAGCCCTACACTTTATTGATATAGTTTTCCACCTTATTTACTTTTTTAAGCTTTTTTCTATTTTTACTTTTAAAGCTTCCATTTTAAGCTTAAAAATACATTCTCATGTTTTTTCTTCTTTCAATTTTTAACCCCCCTTTTATCACAACGTGATACTCAATACAACACCCCATAACATATTTTTTTACTTTGAAATTTTTTCAAACACACTCCGGTATTTTCTGCTCAGGTTGTTGCCTCATGTTCCCCTGTTTGCTTTCTCTGTTTTTCCCTTTCTTCTCTCCTCTTTCTTTTATTCTCTCTTTTACGTGTACATGTAGTTATAAGCTCCAAGTCAATCCCACATCCCTATTCAATACTACCCCTATATATATTACAAGGGCAAAAACAATTACACAGAAACACTGACAGAAGAATAGGATGGGAAGGTGAGTGTGAACCCTCTTTGTGGGCAAGAAAAATATTTCAGATCCTCCTGGGTGTATCTTGTTATTATTGTTAGAGGAAATCTCTAGAAAATGGAGATTTTCTAGAGATATAGGGAAATTAAAACTGGTTTATGTATAGGGGTAGTATTGAATAGGGATGAAGGATTACCTTGAAGCTTATAACTATATATATATTTAAAAGAAAAAATAATTAAAGAAAGAAGAGAGAAAAAAGGGAAAAACAGAACAAACAAAAGAAGCAACAACAGCACAACAAGAACAAAAAACATAGGTATGTGTTTGAAAAAGCTCAAGGTAAAAAGTAATTATGGAGTGTTGTATTAAGTATTATAATAAGTGGGTTAAAAGATAAAAGAACAAAAACCATGAGAATGGATTTAACATTTAAAGTGAAAACCTAAAAAATAAAAATAGAAAAAGGTTAAAAAGAAAATAAAATGAAAAGCTGTATCTATAAAATGTATAGCTTTTGGGGTAGTACCAGGAGCTTAATATATTGCTTTTTCTCTGCTGTTGGGGTTTTACAGCTTTAGGGAGACCCTTTGGTGTTGTCCTCTTGTTCTTCTGGCTTGTCTTCTGGAGGAGGGGCCTGCTGGGCTGTTTTTCAGTCCCTTCTACCTGGGCAGAGTCTCTCTGTGCCCTTTCTATAGGCTGGGCTCCATGGCAATCAGGTTTTCAGGCTCTTGTTGTCTGGAGGATTTGTTCTTTTGCGGCTTTTTGCAGCTTTTCAGAAAGTCAGGCCAGAGCAATATGTCTGCGCCCAGACCTCCGTCTCAGAGAGATGCCTCAGCTAGCAACCCTCTGGATGGTGCGCGGCACACAGACTCCCTCTTTATTTTCCCCTGCACCCTGCCACTTCTCACAACCAGGTGCACCCACAGCCGCTAGTCAGAATGTGCCTGAAGCCCCCGCTTGTCGCTTCTCTCCCCGACCACGGAAACCGTAACTGATTTCTGATGGTGAGACCTTGTCTCTGCCCAGATGCTCTCTAGAGTCCACACCCACGCAGGAATCACTAAGATCCCACAGTCCTGCAGGTCACGCGGAAGTCTGCAGAATCGCCTCCCTTGCGGGTTGTGCGTACCTGACCCAAGTGGTGCGTTAAAGACACTCCACACTGCCGGGTTCCCTCATGCAGTGCCGGGGAGTGCTTTCTATCCCTGGCCCGGAGCCACTGCCAATGGCGGTCAACTTTCCCTGGTTGCCTCTTAAGACCCTCTGTTTTTTACTGCTTTTAATCAGACTGCAATTTGGTGCTGCTCCCCAAGCACAGAGCACTTTTGTCCTGGGGTATTGCTTTCCAGTGGGTCGCTTCTGTGGGCTCCCTCCCCCAGCGGGAGCCCTTTGTCTTCAGATATCACTCCGAGCGTTCCCACTCCACTTAACCTCTTTGCTGATGCTCTTCTTCCCCCGTAGAGATCCAGAAGTGTGTAATATTACATTTCAGGCTGATTTCGTGGGTGCTCACAGTGTTTTTTTCAAGATACATGTTCTTAAGCAACAAGAGGAAAAGTCAACTTGAAGGGAAGATCCTGCAGAACCAATCATATGCACTGTGGCTTTATGAGGTTGTGTGTTGTCAGGGATCTATGCTGTACTTTTCATCCCTATGACTTACTTATGTTATAGAAAGTTTGTACCTCTTAATCTCCTTCACCGATTTCACCTATCCCCTCTCCCCACTCTGCTCTCTGGCAACCACCAGTTCTCTGTGTTCATGAGTTTGTTTCTGGTTTCTGTTGTTGTTGTCGTCATTGTTCATTTGTTTTCTTTTTTTAGATTCCACATATAAGTGAAATCATATGGTATTTGTCTTTCTCTGTCTGACTTATTTCACTTGGCGCAATACCCTCTAGTTCCAACCATGTTGTCTGCAATCCAGTATTATTAAGTATAGTTATCAGGCTGTACATTAGATTTCCAGAACTCATTCATCTTGCATAATTGAAACTTTGTGCCCTTAAACAACATCTCTTATTTCCTCCTGCAATCAATAACTCCCCTCCATATGCCCTCCCACTCCTTTCCCCAGCCCCCTGGGCTGCATTCGTTGCATGAATTGCACCCTGGCAGAAAGGCCATCCTGCAGTCATGTATATTGAGTGCTGCCCTCCCGGTGGGCAGGGGGCTGAGCTGCCTCACTAGAAGGACAGGAGAAGCCGCTGTATGCTCTGCTGCAAGGCCATAGGGTTAGAAATTTCCTTCAATGAAAAGAGCCGCAGAGAGCAAGCTAAGACTGAGGGAGACACCCATGAGCATGAGGAACCAATCCCAGATGATGGTGGGGACCTATTCCCCCAAGATCTACTGGCCCAAATACACCTGCACCTCTGAGCTGATGGGTTAGGTAGTGAAGAAAGACTGGCAGAAGAAGCTGACCCAGTTTAAGTTTGTGTGGGGAGCTCAGAACACTGCCCACGTCCCCTACCCTTGATCATCTCTGCACCTGAGATGAGACAGGAGCCTGAGCAGGGCCCCTGCTGCGGACATATGGATGCCCTCCTGCAGATGGTGCCACCTGCTATGTACCCACCCAGCTGTGACCACAAAGGGTTCTATAAAAGAAAGCAGTACAAGCCCTCCCTTGGCCACAAAGGTGGCATCTGCTGGTGTGTGGATGACAGGGGTGAAACTACCAGGCGTGGAATTTGTTGATGGGGACTTTGAGTGTCACATCTCTCCTTTTTTTGACTTATTTATTTATTTATTAGAGAGAGAGAGCATGAGTGGGGGGGAGGGACAGAGAGAGAAAGGGAGAGAGAGAATCCACAAGTAGACTGCCAGCTGAGCACAGAACCTGATGCGGGGCTTGATCTTGGGACCCTCAGATCATGACCTGAGCGGAAACCAAGAGTCGGCTGCTTAACTGACTGAGTCACCTAGGTGCCCCTCAGAGTCACATCTTTGATAGCAGCAACTTTCATTGATAAATACCCTCCTTCTCCTTCCTTGCCCCATCTCACCTCCAGTCTTAACTCCAGAAAGTCTCCCTCCACCCAAGGAAGCCACTCATTTAATCTTATTTAAGGGTAAAGATATATATTTGAGGAAACTGAGGACCTTGGAACCTCTATCATAGTCTCAACTTTGAAAAATGGCAACAGTGGTGATGCAAAGAGCTAAGGAAAAACCCCTACCCCCTTTTAAATGATTTTCTTTCTGAGGCAAGTGAACAAACGGGGAAGGGAAGAGAGGAGGAACAAGAGAAAGAGAAGGGAGGAAACCACATTGTGTAGGAGAGAGGAAAAGATTGTTAGAAAGAAAAGAAGAATTATGGGTGAGAAGGAAAGATCACCTGGAACATGGTTGGATTCATTTTTCTGTCCAGCCCTGGCTAGAGCTGGGGAGACATTTAGGCACTAGAAGTTGTGGCCCAAGATGTGACACATCTGGAATTTTCCCAGTTTGGATTGGTCAATAGGGGGAGAAAGGAAAATACAAAAGGTGTCAATACCTCTCTTGTATCTGTCTCTTCCTCCTGCCAGCAATTTGGAGGACCTGAACCCTGTCCTTCCTCTTCTGTCACTTTGCAGTCTGTCTCCCCGCAAATTTATAAAAATTAACATGTATTTCCATTCATCTCAAAATAAAACAAATTAATAACCCAATGATATTAGACAGGTTTTCCTGAGCAGCTACATATTAAATATGTATGTATATTTCATTCCCTATACAGACTTCTAGAGATCAATACATGCTTCTATAGTGGAGAGACTTGTTTTTTTTTTCCTTCTTTTTTTTTTTAAGATTTTATTTATTTGACAGAGAGAAACACAGCGAGAGAGGGAACACAAGCAGGGGGAGTGGAACAGGGAGAAGCAGGCTTCCCACCGAGCAGGGAGCCCGATGTGGGGCTAGATCCCAGGTCTCCGGGATCATGACCTGAGCCGAAGGCAGTTGCTTAACCAACTGAGCCACCCAGGCGCCCCAAGACTTGTTTTTCATGGTAACTAAAAATACCTGCTGAAACCTGTAGCTTCAGCTCTTCACTGCATTCAATTCACAGATTGTGTAGCCTCTGTTGAGGAAGAAAGGCAGAAAAAATACTTTTCTACAAGATTCCAGTAGTCATATGTAGGCATATAAATCTATTTTCTTTATTCCTTTCATTCTTTCAAAGGTTTGCATTAGCTTTTCAAAATAGTTATCCCTTTCTCTCTCTGTCAAATAAATATTTTTTTAAAAAAGGGGTGTGTGTCTTGATGATTCAGTCGGTTAAACATCTGCCTTTGGCTCAGGTCATGACCTCAGGGTCCTGGGATGGAGCCCCACATCCCACATCAGGCTCCTTGCTCAGCGGAGAGCCTGCTTCTCCTCCTCCCTCTGCTCCCTCCCCTGCTTGTGCTTTCTCTCTGTGTCAAATAAATAAGTAAAATCTTCAAAAAAAGTAGTTCCTATGGAGACATTAAGGAGCTTCCTTATTTTGGGGAAGGAAAACCCATGTTCTTCTAATATAACACATAATACCAGTATTGCTTCCCTTCCATGAGCAACAGACTCAATTCTTTGTGGGCCAGCATTAGATTTTAAATGATTTCCCATGTGTACGTGTGTTCCTAGGCACCAAGACAGGTAGATAAGAGCACTCAATGATACACTCACCATGCCCCCCAATATAACCCATTTTACCCTTCAGACCTTCCAGAAGTAACCACCTCTGGGCACCACACCAAAGGAGCCAAACAGGTCCGAGTTTGACCCACTGGTTTTGCCTTTCCATTTCATCTGGACAGAAACTGCATTTTGAAAGCCTTAGTCTTCACACTGGCACAGCAAGAGAGAGAAGAAAACGAGTGATGGCAAAGAGATAGATAGAGGTTAAAGGGTTGAAATACAGGGAAACAGTAAAATTGATTGTTCAGGTCAGAGTATATGGAGTGAAGGGACAGAGGGCTGGAAAAACAGAGGGTTGACTGCCCCATTCTAGCTTTGGAGCAAAGCAACAGAAAGGGGGACAAAACCAAGAGAAAGTTCCTTGGATCCCCACCATATAAACCTTCTGGGATTCAAGAGGAAGGAGAGAGGAAAATGAGGGAACATGTTATAAGAGAGAAAAGAGTTGAATCCAGGCCATAGAGTCAGGGAAGGTGAGTACCTTTGGGTGGGTTCTAGACTTTAGAAGCTGGATAGGAACGAGGATCAGTAGAGACCGGCTATGCTTTGGAAGGGGCAGGACCACATATTTAGACAGTCACCATCATCTTGCAATGAGGAACTGAGACCAAAGAGTCTTTCAAGCTCTTCATCCACTCTGGCCAGTCCACGTTTTCTCCCTGGGGGTGGAGGATGGAAGAAAGACCCAGGACAGCCAGGGAATGGATGTTTCAGGGATGCTGTCATTTGGCAGCTAGATCCTAAACCAAGAAAAATCCCATTCTCCACTGACTTCCTCAACAAACTGGCAAGCTCTAGCTGTCCTCTGAGGCTTGAGATAGCCTTCCAGGAAAGGGGGCTTGGACACTGGCAAGTGGACACAGCCCTATCACTCTTTCCTGATGGCATGGCTGCATGGAGACCACTTCCAATGCCAAACTTGGGACAATGAAGAGAGACAACAAAGAAGCAAACATATTTCAGCTAGTGAAAAACTTGCAGCTGTGGAACTTGGGGGATGTCTCCTACTCCCCCAGACAGAACAGTTTTCTGGGGATGGAAGAAGTGGTGGCTTGTCATAGGAAAAAGGGCCTGATGGGGATGGCAGCCCTGAGGACCTGCTTTGTCACCATACCTCATCTCTACACCACTGTCGCCAAACCCTGAACTCACGTATCTATAGCTAAGTCAGTATGGTAAACATTTCCCACTTCACTCTTCTGTCTGCCCATTCTTTCTTTGGATCTTGAGCAGTCATATAACAGATCTGCTAAGTGGATACTGGGGTACCATTCCCCTGAAGAAAAGACTCCACCAAGAATTGCATACCCTACCCCCACCAATGTGTGGACCCGATTCATGAGGGGGGGCTCTCTTCCCTCCCACCCCCTCACTGTTTACTGGACTTTGAATGGGCCTCTGCCCCTTACATCGACTATTTGCTGTCAGCCATAAGGTAGGGGTAATAGCCTGGTTTAACTCCACCAGACTCTCCAAGTTTCCAAAGTTCATGCTGACTAACCTAAACTTGTGATTCTTCAGTGCTTGTAGCAGGTGATTCTGGTCAGCTGACCACTCCCTAGAGGACACTGAACCTTTATGACAGATGTAACTTAACCTCCCAATGGGAGGTTGGCCAGACTGTAGAGTGGGGAGATCGAGGGAGGGACTTACTGAGGAATATGGAGCCCCTCCCTTTGGCAGGTAGAAGGAAAGGCAGGTGTGGAGTGTGGCCAACCTGTGAAGTCCTGAGTAGGGATGTATCTGTTTTATTTGCTCACCAGAAGCCTTAAACTACAGATTTTCTATGACCTCCCTCCAGAACGGAAGGTCTCTTTCCATCCCCCTTTTGATACATGTCTTATTCTGGTGGAGTGGAAAAGATGCTTATTGTCCCCTCCTACTGCCAGGTGATTGAAGGAGACTTCACCAGGGTTTTCTCCAGAACTTCCCTAGCCACCCAAGCAAATAGGACATCTGGGAAAAAAGACTTAAAAGTTTCTTGGACAAGCAGGCATGGAGACACTCAACCCCCACCGAGGGGAGGAAGGGAGCCCTGAGTGGTCACACCTCCTCTCCTCTTGCCCATTTTCTCATCACCACTGCTGTGGTCTCCATGATAACCCTGCAAAATTAATCTCCTCTGAGGGAAGTGGACCTCAACCACCATTCTCTTACCATCTAGCTCATTAGCAGTGACAGCAACAGATGCCACAGCACCTGCCAAAGTGGGGAAGTATTCCCCCCTCCATCCACTTAGTCCCCTAGAGGTTTCCAGTTTGGAATGAGAACTTCAGAGAGGAGCGGACCAAGGAGAAGGAACCCTCTGGTCTTGGAGAGGAATTTTGTAGCTTCTAAGAGAAAGGAGGCTATGTTTTGGAGAAGTGGTGTGGGACAAAAGAATGAGTTTCTTTTTACCGGCCTGGGTGTTGTACTGTCTTTTATTTTTAAAAGCACTAAAGTACAAGCATTATTTTGCACTTTAATCCACTTATTTTTCTCTTAAGTTTTTATTTCTATTCAGAATCATACTTTCTTGTTTTTCTAATGGAGTATGTATTTTGGCCATTTCCACAGACTCTGGCCTCCTCTCTTTAACTCTTTTTGGATGAAGAAAGGGAAGATGGAGAGAGTCACATGGGAAGGGGTTCCCAGCACCGAGGCACCCACTCATCCCGCTTTTCTGGTCTCTGGTCACTAGCCTGAGTCCCGTATCTTCATAGCCACCACCACCTCATAGTAGCCCACATGAATAAACAGTTGTCAGACAAGATTCCTTCAGATTCTGTAAACAAGATAAATTTACTTCTCTCTTTCCAGTTTGGATGGCTTTTAGCTTTTTCTTGCCTAGTTATTCTAGATAGAATTTTTTTTTGCAGTAAAAGAAAAACATAAAATTTGCCATGTTAACCATTTTTAAGTTTTCGGTAGAGTAATGTTAACTATTTGTATCCTGTTGTACAATAGATCTCTAGAACCTTTTCATCCTGCAAAACTGAAACTCCATATCCATCAAACAACTCTCTTCCTCTGCCTGGACCTTAGCAACCATCATTCAGTTTTCTACTTCTAAGAGTTTGATTACTTTAGATACCTTATGTAAGTGGAACTATGCAGTATTTACCTTTTTGAGATTGGATTTTTTCATTTACTATAACAACCTCAAAGTTTACCCATATTATAGCATATGACAGGATTTACTTCTTTTTAAAGTGCTGATTAATATTCCATTGTATGTGTAGACAACATTTTCTTTATTCACCAATTGATGGACATTTAGAGGTAGACATCCATCTTTTGATTGTTATGAATAATTTCGCAATGAACATGAGTGTGCAAATATCTCTTCAAGATCCCATTTTCACTTATTTTGGACATATAACTCCAGCATCAGGGTTGCTGGACCACATGATAATTGTTTTTTAAAATATTTTGTGGATGTTTCCTATGGTTTTCCATAGCAGCTGCACCATTTTGTATTCCTGCCACCAGTGCACGAGGGTTCCAACTTCTCCATACCCTCGCCAACAATTGTTATTGTATGTTTTCTTTTCTTTTTGATAGTAGCAATTCGAGCAGGTGTGAGTTTTGACTTGCATTTCCCTGATGATCAGTGATGTTGAGGATCTTTTTCATATTGTTGGCCATTTGTATATCTGCTTTGGAGAAACATTTATTCAAGTTGCTTCCCAATTAAAAAATAATAAATGATTCCATCTTGGCTGGGTTATGGATATTGAGGAGGGTATGCACTATGGTGAGTGCCATGAATTGTGTAAGACTGATGATTCACAGACCTGTACCACCGAAGCAAATAATACATTGTATGTTAATAAAAATAAAAATAATAAATAACAAATGATTTTTAGAGTTGTTTTATGTTCACATGCTAACACTGAGCATAGAGCTCCCATATATTCCCTGTCCATATGCATGCACAATGTCTCTCACCTCTGATATCCTTGCATCATGGTGGTTATTTGCTGAAACTGATGAACCTACATTGGCACATGATTATCACCCAAAGTTCATAACTTACTTCAGGATTCACTCTTTTTGTTGTACATTCTATAACTTTTGACATATGTAGAATAACATGTATTCACCAGTATAGTATCATACATAACAGTTTCATTGTCCTGAAAACTTCTGCTCTGCCTACTCACCTCTCCCTGCTCCCTAATTCCTGGCAATCAGGTTTTTTTTGTTTTTTTTTTTTTACTCTCTCCATAGTTTTCCCTCTTCCAAAATGTCTTACAGTGGAATCATACAATGTATAGTTTTTTCAGATTGGCTTAATTCACTTAGTAATATGCATATTAGTTTCCTGCATTTTTTAAAATTTTTTTTACTTGACAGAGGGAAAGAGAGCACAAGCGGGGGGAAGCAGGAGAGTGAGAAGCAGGCTCCCTGCTAAGCAGGGAGTCCGATGCGTAGCTCCATCCCAGGACCCTGGGATCATAATCTGAGCCAAAGGCAGACACTTAACCAACTGAGTCCCTCAGGCATTCCTCCTCCGTGTCTTTTTATGAGTTGATAACTCATTTCTTTTTAGTGTTGAAAATATTCATTTTTCAGGATGTATCACAGTTTATCTGTTCACCTACTAAAGAACATCTTGACTGCTTGTAGGTTTTGGCATATATGAATAAAGCTACTATAAATGTCTGTGTGCAGATTTTTGTGTGGACATAAATTTGTGTACATAACTTTTCAGTTCATTTGGATACATACCAAAAAGTATAATTGCTGCATCTGATGGTGAGAGTATGTTTAATTGGTCTCCCAGTTTTGCTGTACCACTTTGCATTCCTACCAGCAGTGAATGAGAATTCCCATTGCTCCACATTTTTGTCAGCATCTAGTGTTGTCAGTGTGTTGCCTTTTGGCTGTCCTGAGAGGTGTGTTGTGATTTCTCATAGTTGTTTTAATTTGCAATTCCCTGATGATGTTGATATGCTTGCTGACCATTTATATCTTTAGTAAGGTGTCTGCTCAGGTTTTCCGTCCATTTTTAAATCAGGTTGTTCTTTATTGTTAAGTTTTTTCAGCTTTGCTGAGGTATAATTAACAAAATTCTAAGGTACTTAAAGTGTGTATCTGGTGGTCAAGGGGTTAAAAACTTCCACTTATGAGAAGAATACATTCTGGCGATCTAATATTAAGCATGGTGATTATAGTTAATGTTGTATTATGTAGTTGAAACATGCTGAAAGAAGAGATCTTAAATGTTCTTGCCACCAAAAAGTGGTAACTATGTGACATGATGGAGATGTTAGCTAATGTTATGGTGATAAACATTTCACAATAATAAAACTGGATCAAATCAACACATTTTACACCTTAACCTTATTCAATGTTATGTGTCAATTTTTTCTCAATAAAACTGGAGGGCATGTAATAACCCGAAATTTGTGAGGCAAAATATGATAGAACTGCAATGAGAAATAGATGACTCCACAATTATAATTTAGAATTCAACATCTCTCTACCAGAAATGGACAGATGCAACAGGGAGAGCATTAGTAAGGATTTAGTTGAACTCAACAGCACCACCAATCAACTGGATATAATTGTCATCTACAGACCACTTCATCCAACAAGAGCAGATTCACAAGGAACATTTGCCAAGATAGATCATATCCTGGGCCCTAAAACACAACTTAACAAATTTAAAATAATAGAAATCACATAATGTCTGCTCTCAGCCCACAGTGGGATTAAACTAGAAATCACTTTCAAATATCTGCTTAGTTCTTTTTTGAAAACAAAACAACACATTTTCTCTTTTTTGAACTTCTCATTTTGTTCTTGTATTGTTTTCCAATGTTGTTAAATTATTTATCTGTGTTCTCGTGTGGCTCTCTCCACATATTTTTTAACAATTCTTTTGAATTCATTGTCAGAAAATTCTTGGATCTCTATTGTTTTGGGGGGTTGCCCAGTTGCTGGAGTTTACTCTATTCCTTTGGTGGTGTCATATTTGATTGATTCTTCCCGATCCCCATAGTGTTACCCCTGCATTTGTACATTTGAAGAAGTAGTCACCTCTTCCAAACTTTATGCACTGATTTCAGTAAGGGAAGTTTTTCACCTGTAGGTGGGGGCATGCTGGAGCATGCTGTGATCTCGGGTCTAGTGGTCCAGGGTGTTAAGTGTGGGAGCATGTGGTGACACATTCGATGACATGATATGGGTGTGATGTTCTTTAGCTCCCGCCACTGGAGTTTATAGCATCAACTTTGCAGTCCTCGGCAAGGACTGGGGGGACTCGACTGCTGGTCCCTGGTGGCTAGGGACCAGCATGGGTAGCGGTGGTGGCCAGAGCCAGCAGTCTGCACACACTTGCCTACCAGGGCTATCTGCGTATGACCTATGATGGCAGGGGCAGGGGCTGGTTGCAGACACACAGGTGGGGGGGCAGGCACCAAGCGCTGGGCCCCACTGTTGGCTCATTGGTAGCTGCGGAGGACCTGGCTATTAGTGTGCTGTCCCTTGGCTGCCTGGTCTTACTCCAGGTGTGTGGATGGCAGTGGATGCCACTGAGGAGCATCAGGCCAATGGTGTGCAAGTGCACAACTTAAGGGGCTAGTCTCCAATGCACTTGCAGTGGTGAGGGTCAGCCATGGGAATCCAGGTTGGCATCTTGCACTAGCGCAGTCACAGAGGCCTGGGCTGCCTGCTGGTGTAGTTTCCATACTCCAGTAGGGGTTGGAGTTGGGAGAGAGCAGGGAGAAATTCAGGCTAGTGAATGGGAACAGCTAGTGGGGGGGGGGATCTGGTGAAGTATGTGCAGGGTGGACGGTTGTGATGGCTGTGCTTGCTTTTGGTTTTGCCAGTGGCCAAATCTGCTGGGTTGATCTTCAAAGCAGGTCACTGTGAGCCGCAATCACCCCTGCTGTGTGACTGTTATGGTGGTCTCTGCTTTTCTACCTCATTCCTAGCTATCCTTATGTCTCTGTACGTCTCAGCTTGACTGGTCTAGGTGGGGCAAAATAAAGCAAGACTTTTTTCTTTTTAAAGATTATATTTATTTATTTGACAGACAGACAGTGAGAGGGAACACAAGCAGGGGGAGCATCAGAGGGAGAGGGAGAAGCATTTCCTGCTGAGCAAGGAGCCCGATGTGGGACTTGATCCCAGGACCCTGGGTTCATGATCTGAGCTGAAGGCAGACGATTAACGACCGACCCACCCAGGCACCCAACATAGTTCAGTCTTGCTTTTTTATCCACTCTGACAAACTCTGTCTTTTAATTTGTGTATTTAAAGTGATTATTGATGTAATTGAATTAATAGCTACCTTATCTGTGACTGTTTTCTCTTTCTTGCCTTTGTTCTGCTCCTGTTTTGGTCTTCCACACTTTTTCTACCTTTTGTGGTTTTATCTGAGCATTTCATATGGTTCCATTTTCTCCCCTTTATTTAGCATATCAATTATACTTTCTTTAAAACATTTTTTAGTGGCCGTGCTAGAGTTTGTAAAACACATTAAAAACTAATCCAAGTTCATTTTCAAATATCGCTATACTGTTTCATGGGTAGTGCAAGTACATAATACTGATTAATATTCTTAATTCCTCCCTCCTGTCCTTTGTATAATTGCTGTCATTCATCGCCTTATATGTAAGTATATATGTGTGTGGATGTGTGTATAGTCAAATACATTGTTGCTCTTACTCACTGTGAACAAACTTATCTGTTGACCAATTAAGAGAAAGAAAAGTTTTATTATACTTTCACTTAGTCATTTTCTACCTTTCTTTATATAGCTCGGAGTTTCTGACCTATATGATTTTCCTTCTCTCTAAGAACTTTTAATATTTCTTGAAAGGTAGGTTTGCTGTAACAAGTGCCCTCAAGTTTTGTTGTGTCTGAGAAAGTATTTTTTTCTTTTACTACTTTTAGGTAATAAAAATGGGAACCATGGGGAGATTTTATTTATTTTTTTCTTAATGTACCATCTTCTAAAATTTTTGAAATTTAAATTCAATTTCATTAACATATAATGTATTATTAGTTTCAGAGGTCGAGTTTAGTGATTCATCACTTGCATATAACACCCAGTGCTCATTCCATCAGGTGTCCTCCTTAATGTCTATCACCCAGTTACCCCGCCTCCTTTCCAGCAACACTCAGTTTGTTTCCCATAGTTAAGAAACTCTTATGGTTTTTCTCCCTCTCCATTTTTGTCTTATTTTATTTTTCCTTCATTTCCCCTATGTTCACCTGTTTTGTTTCTTAAATTCCACATATGAGTGAAGTCATATGGTATCTGTCTTTCTCCGATTGACTTATTTCTCTTAGCACAATACCCTCTAGTTCCATCCACATTGTTACAAATGGTAAAATTTCATTCTTTTTTGATAGCTGAGTAGTATTCCATTTTACATATATACCACCTACTTTTTATCCATTTATCTAACAATGAACATCTGGGCTCATTCCATAGTTTGGCTCTTGTGGACATCGCTATAAACATTGGGGTGCAGGTGCCTCTTTGAATCACTATATTTGTATCTTTTGGATAAATACCTAGTGCAATTCCTGGGTCATAGGGTAGCTCTATTTTTAACTTTTTGAGGAACCTCTATACTGTTTTCCAGAGTGGCTACACCAGCTTGCATTCCCACCAGCAGTGTAAGAGGGTTCCCCTTTCTCTGCATCCTCCCCAATATCTGTTGTTTCCCGAGTTGCTAATTTTAGCCATTTCAACCCCTGTGAGGTGGGATCTTATTGTGGTTTTGATTTGTATTTCCCTAATGCCAAGTGATGCTGAGCATTTTTTCATGTTCCTATTGGCCTTTTGTATGTCTTCTTTGGAGAAATGTCTGTTCGTGTCTTCTGACCATTTCTTGTCTGGATTTTTGGGGGGTGTTGAGTTTGATAAGTTCTTTATAGATTTTAAATAATGCCCTTTATCTGCTATGTCATTTACAAATATCCTCTCCCATTCCATAGGTTGCCTTTTAGTTCTGGCAGCTGTTTCCTTTGTTGTACAAAAGCTTTTTATCTTGATGAAGTCCCAATAGTTCAATTTTGCTTTTGTTTCCCTTGTCTTTGAAGACATGTCTAGCAAGGAGTTGCTGTGGCTGAGGTCAAAGAAGTTGCTGCCTGTGTTCTCTTCTAGGATTCTGAAGGATTCCTGTCTCACATTCAGGACTCTCATCCATTTTAAATTTATTTTTGTGTTTGGTGTAAAAAAGATGTCCAGTTTCATTCTTCTGCATGTGGCTGTCCAATTTTCCCAACACCATTTGTTGAAGAGACTGTCTTTTTTTCACTGATATTCTTTCCTGCTTTGTCAAAGATTAGTTGACCATAGAGCTGAGGCTCTATTTCTGGGTTTTTTATTTTGTCCCATTGATCTATGTGTCTATTTTTGTGCCAGTGCCATACTGTCTTGATGTTCACAGCTTTGTAATACAGCTTGAAGTCCAGAATTGTGATGCCTCCAGTTTCTATTTTCTTTTTCAATATTCCTTTGGCTATTCAGGATCTTTTCTCATTTCCTACAAATTTTAGGATTGTTCTAGCTCTGTGAAAAATATTGATGGTATTTTGATAGGGATTGCATTAAATGTGTAGATTGCTTTGCATTGCATAGTCATTTTACAATATTTGTTCTTCTAATCCATGAGCATGGAATGTTTTCCCATTCATTGTGTCTGCCTCAATTTCTTTCGCAAGCGTTCTATAGTTTTCAGAGTACAGATCCTTTACTACTTTGATTAAGTTTATTCCTAGATATCTTACGGTTTTTGGTGCAATTGTAAATGGGATCAATTCCCTGATTTCTCTTTCTTCTGCCTCATTGTTAGTGTATAGACATGCAATGGACTTCTGTGCATTGATTTTATATCCTATGGCTTTGCTGAATTCCTGTATGAGTTCTAGCAATTTTGGGGGGAGTCTTGAGGGTTTTCTGCATAAAGTATCATGTCATCTATGAAAAGTGAAAGTTTGAGTTCTTCTTTGCCAATTTGGATGCTTTTTATTTCTTTTTGTTGTCTGACTGCTGAGACTAGAGCTTCCAGTACTATGTTGAACAATAGGGGTGAGAGTGGACATCCCTGTCATGTTCCTGACCTTAGGGGAAAAGTGCCCAGTTTTCCCCCATTGAGGATGATATTTGCTTGTGTGTTTTTTGTATATGGTTTTTATGATATTGTATTATGTTCCCTCTACCCCTACACTGTGAAGAGTTTCAACTAAAAAAAGATGCTGTATTTTGTCAAATGTTTTTTCTGCATCTATTAATAGGATCATATGGTTTATGTCCTTTCTTTTATTAACGTAGTATGTCACAATGATTGATTTGTGTATATTGAACTACCCTTGCAGCCCAGGAATAAATCCCACTTGGTTGTGATGATTAATCCTTTAAATGTACTATTGGATCCTATTGGCTAGTATTTTGGGGAGAATTTTTGTACCCATGTTTATCAGGGATATTGGTCTGAGCAGAGAGCCTGATGTGGGGCTCGATCCCAGAACCCAGAGATCATGACCTGAGCTGAAGGCAGAGGCTTAACCCACTGAGTCACCCAGGCGTTCCTGTAATTGTCCTTTTTAGTGGGGTCTTTTTCTAGGTTTGGGATCAAGGTAATGTTGGCGTTACAGGATGAGTTTGGAAGTTTTCCTTCCATTTCTATTTTTCAAAACAGCTTCAGAAGAATAGGTATTAATTCTTTTTTAAATCTTTGGTGGAATTCTGCTAGGAGGCCATTTGGCCCTGTACTCTTGTTTGCTGGGAGATTTTTGATTACTGCTTCAATTTCTTTGCTGGTTATTGGTCTGTTAAGTTTTGGTATTTCTTCCTGTTTTCTTTTTTGTAGTTTATGTTTCTAGGAATGCATCAATTTCTTCCAGATTGCCTAATGTTTGGGCATATAATTGCTCATAATATTTTCTTATAATTGTTTTTACTTCTTCAGTGTTGGCTGTGATCTTTCTTTTTTCATTTATGACTTTATTTATTTGGGTCCTTTCTCTTTTCTTTTTGATAAATCTGGTTAGGGGTTTATAGATCCTATTAATTCTTTCAAAGAACCAGCTCCTAGTTTTGTTGATTTCTTCTACTGTCTTTTTAAAAATTTTTATATCATTGATTTCAGCTCTAATCTTAATTATTTGCCTTCTTATTCTGGTTTTAGGCTTTATTTGCTGTTCTTTTTCCAGCTCCTTTAGGTGTAAGTTTAGGTTGTATACATTTTTTCTTTTTTTTTAAGATTTTGTTTATTTATTTGTCAGAGAGAGAGAAAGAGCACAAACAGGAGGAGTGGCAGGCAGAGGAAGAAGCAGGCTTCCTGTTGAGCAAGGAGCCCAATGCAGGAATCAATCCCAGGACCCTGGGATCATGACCGGAGCCAAAGGCAGACTCTTAACTGACTGGAGCTACCCAGATGTCACTAGATTGTGTATTTGAGATTTTTCTTTCTTGAGGAAGGTTTCTATTGCTATATCTATCCCTCTTAGGACTGCCTTAGTTGCATTCCAAAGGTTTTGAACTGTCACGTTTTCATCTTCTTTTTTAGGTTTTATTTATTTATTTATTTATTTATTTATTTATTTATTTATTTATTTATTTATTTATCAGAGAGAGTGAGCAAAAGAGAGACAGAGCACAAACAGGGGGAGAGGCAGACAGAGGGAGAAACAGACTCCTTGCTGAGCAGGGATCCCGATGTGAGACTCTATCTCAAGACCCTGAGATCATGACCTGAGCCGAAGGCAGAGGCTTAACCAACTGAGCCACCCAGGCATTCCTGTTATGTTTTCATTTTCATTTGCTTCCATGTATGTTTAAATTTTTTCTTTAATTTCGTGGTTGACCCAATCATTCCTTAGTAGGATGTTCTTTTTCCTCCATGTATTTGTGTTCCTTCTAAACTTTCTCTTGTGATTGACTTCAAATTTTAAAACACTGTAGTCTGAAAATATGCATGGTATAATCTCAGTCTTTGGTACTAGTTGAGACCTGCTTTGTGACCCAGTATTTGATCTATTCTGAAGAAAGTACCATGTGTGCCTGACAAGAATGTGTATTCTGTTACTTTAGGATAAATGCTCTGAATATATCTGTTAAGTCCATGTGGTCCAGTGTTTCATTCAGAGCCATTGTTTCCTTGTTGATCTTCTGCTTAGATGATCTGTCCATTGCTGTGAGTGGGGTGTTAAAGTCCCCTATTATTTTTACATTATTACCAATGTGTTTCTTTAATTTAATTTAATTTTACTATGAATTGGTTTATATAATTGGCTGCTCCCAAGTCAGGGACATAAATATTTATAATTGTTAGGTTGTTGTGTACCTTTTATTATGATATAGTGTCCTTCTTCATCTCTTATTACAGTTTTTGGTTTAAAATCTAGTTTTTCATATAAGGATTGCTACTCCAGCTTTCTTTTGATGTCAATTAGGATGATAAATGATTCTCTACCTCTTCATTTTCAATCTGGAGGTGACTTTGGGTCTAAATTGCGTCTCTTGTGGACAGAATATTGATGGTTCCTGTTTTTTTTAAATCTGATCTGATACCCTGTGTCTTTTGATTAGATCATTTAGTCCATGTACATTCAGAGAAATTATTGAAGGATATGAATTTAGTGCCGTTGTATTACCTGTAAAGTTGCTGTTTCTGTAGATTGTCTCTGTTCCTTTCTGGTATTTGTTACTTTTGGTCTCTCTCTTTGCTCAAAATATCTCCTTTGATTTTTCTTGCAGAGTTGATTTAGTGTTCATGAATTCTTTTAGTTTTTGTTTTTCCTGAAAACTCTTTATCTCTCCTTCTATTCTGAATGACAACCTTGCTGGATAAAGTATTCTCGGCTGGATTCAGTATTCTCCCATTTAGTACATTGAATATATCATGCCAGTCCTTTCTGGCCTACCAGGTCTCTGTGGACAGGTTTCTTCCAGCCTTATGTTTCCACCCTTAACCTATATTAAGGACCTCTTGTTCCAGCTTTTTTCAGGATTTTCTCTGTATCTCTGAAATTTGCAAGCTTCACTATTATATGTTGAAATGTAGACCTATTTTTATTGATTTTTTGGGGGGTTCTCTATGCCTTCTGGACTCAAATGCCTGTTTTCTTCCCCAGATTTGGGAAGTTCTCAGCTTTAATTTGTTCAAATTACCTTCACCTTCTAGGACCTCTATTATTTGGGTGTTATTTCACTTTATGGTATTGCTGATTTCTCAAAGTCTCTTTGTGATCCAGAAGTTGTTTTTCTCTCTTTTTCTCAGCTTCCTTATTTTCCACCATTTTGTCTTCTATATCACTGACTCTCTTGCTTCATTTGTCCTAGCTCTTAGAGCCTCCATATTTGACTGCATCTCAATAATAGCATTTTTAATTTTGGCCTGATTTTATTTCTCCAATAAGGGATTCTCTAATGTCTTCTATGCTTTTTAAACCCCTTTTTAAGCCCAGCTAATATCTTTGTAATCATTGTTTTGAATTCTAATTCTGACATCTTACTTATATAAATATTGATTAAATCCTTGGCAGTGACCATTACCTCCTGTTCTTTCTTTTGGGGTGAGTTTCTCCTTCTTAGCATTATGTCCAGAAAATAATAGAAGAAAGAGAAAGTAAAGACAAAAATAACAACATCACCAGAAAAGAATGAACAAAACAAACCAGAAGAAAATAGAAACAAACAAAGTAAGAAAAAATCGGATAATAAGTAAAACAGAACAAAACCAGATCCTGGGTGTTTTTTGGTCTGTTTGTTAAAAGAAACTAGATCCCAAATAGGAAATAAGGAAAAGTTTATATATACACAAAATAAAATAAAATACAATGAAAGGAACTATATATAAATTTTTACTAGTTGATTGCTCTTGCTGGTCTTCTAGGGGAGGGGCCTGTTGTTATGATTCTCATGTGTCCTTGCCTTTGTGGAGATGTTCCCTCCTTGCCAGGGGGCCAGGCTTGGCCAGGCCCAGTGTAAGTGGCTTCAGATTATAGTATATGGTGCTGTTTTGCTCCCTGAAGACTTTCAGCACTGGTGGGTGGGATGAAAATGGCAGTACCCCATCTCCAGCCCTGGAACTGAAAGTTTGCATCCTCCACTCTTCAGTGTGCCCTCAGAGAAAAGCAGTCAATCACTCTTATCTCCCTGGTTTCTGTCTGCCCTCTGTGTTCACCCAGCCTGTGACCAAGCATTTTTTATCTCAGGCACACAACCCCAATTTGAGTCTCCAAACGTTACACATTCCTGTGGTGTGGACCTGCGCCATTCATCCCAGGGGAGTGAGGAGGGCCTCATCCCCTTCTTCCTTTTGCTGCACCTGAGCTCAGAGAGCAGTCATGTGAACCTGCAGCAGTTTGCAGTTTATAAAAATGAAGTCGGTGCCTATTGTTGTTGTTTTTAGCTGGCTTCTCCACTCTGATGCCTGGGGAACTCTGCTGCACTTGGACATCCTCATTCTCCTTGTGGCCCTGGGGATCCTGAGACCATGTTATCCCACCTGGGATTCTGCCCCACTTCACTACCTGAACATCTTTAAGCCAGGGACTTCTCCCACTGTAGCAGACTTATAAAGTTCTGATCTTGCACTCTGCTATTTATACTACTTTGTGGTAGCCTCCTTAAGCAAACTCCCTCACCTCCACCATATATTCCCATATATCACCCCAGATTCATATCTCCATACCTCCTACCTTCCGAAAAGTGGTTGCTTTCTATTTGTAGAATTACAGCAATTCTTTTCTCAGACCTCCAGTTGATTTCACAGGCATTCAGAATAATCTGATAACTATCTAGCTGAATTCCAGGGACCAGACAAAATTAGGGTCCCCTACTCCTCCACCATCTTAACTCCTCTCCTGTGCCATTGTGATTTAGGAATCTTTCTACTGAAATATTTGGAACTTTATTCCTATATAGGTCCATTTTGTGGCATTGTTATACAGATTGCATTTATGTAATGCAGTGTATTATAAATCCAATAATACATTGTTATAATGATCACTTTACATATAATTGTGTAAATTATATTATACATTATATACATTATATACATGTATATATTATACATCCTATAATATAATAGGATTATATTAAATCCTATTTTAAGGAAACTGGAGAAGAAAGGAAAGTAAGTATGTGTTTAAAGAGTTTCTTATATTAGCCTTCTTATTTATCTTGTGGACTTGAGTCACCATCTGGAGTTGTTTTTTTTTTTGTGGTCAAGTATGAACTCACTTTACTTTTCTATAAACATGCTCTTATTGCCTATTTAAAAAAACTTATTGTAGTAAGAACATTTAACATCACATTTACTCTCTTAACAGTTTTAACTGTACAATACTATAGTGTTAATTATAGGCATAATGTGGAAATCATATCTCTAGAACTTATTCATCTTGAATAACTGAAATCTCTGCTTTTGAGGATATTTTGCATTATACAGAATTCTAGATTGATGGGTTTTTTTGGCATGGTTTTGTCTTTTAACACTTTAAATATTTCATTCCACTTTCTTCTTCCTTACATGGTTTCTGAGGACATGTCAGATGTATTTTTTTTTAAAGATTTTATTTATTATTTGAGAGAGAGTGTGCTTGAGGAGAGGGGCAGAGGGGAAATGGCAGAATGGTAGGGAGAGAAAGGGAAGGAATCTCAAACAGACTCCCTGCTAAGTGTGGAGCTGATGTGGGGCTCAATCCTACAGCCCCAAGGTTGTGACTGAAGTCAAAATCAAGAGTCAGACACTCAACCGAGCTACCCCTGGATTTTCTATTAAATCATTCTGTGTAAACCTAACTTGGTCATTAAAAAAAATTCCCTTGTGAAATTTATGATTAAAGGGGGTTTTGGGGTGCCTGGTTGGTTCAGTCAGTAGAGCACATGACTCTTGATCTCAGGATTGTGGATTCAAACCCTATGTTGGTTGTGGAGATTACTTTAAAATAAAATCTAATAAATAATAAATAAAGTGGGTTTTTTACTTGATTTATTTATTTGAGAGACAGAGAGAGTGTACAAGGCAGGCCAGGAAGAGGGATAAGGAGACTCTGAACTGAGCATGTGATGAAGGATAGTTGGAAGAAAGGCAGGCAGGGACAAGAGACCCCTGCCCTCAAGTCCCATATAATTCTTATCTTTGCTTCTGTATAGGCAAGTTGTTTTTTCCCTCTGGCTTCTTTTACAAGTTTCTTTTTTAAAATTAATTTTTGAATTTTTAGTTTTTAAAGATTTTATTTATCTATTTGAGATAGAGTGAGAGAGAGCACAAGTGGGGGGAAGCAGCAGAGGGCGAGGGAGAAGCAAGATCTCCACTGAGCAGTGATCCCAATTTAGGGCTCCATCCCAGACCCTGGGATCATGACCTGAGCCAAAGGCAGATGCCTAACTGACTGAGCCACCCAGGCACCCCAAATATTTTTTAAGCCATGTTTGATTTTCCAAAATATCAGTCTGATATGCCTAAGTGTAGGGGCACCTGGTTAAGCATCTGACTCTTAGTTTTGGCTCAGGTCATGCTAATCAGGTTGTGAGATTGAGCCCCACATTTGGATCCACATTCAGTGGGGAGTCTGCTTCCCCTCTCCCTCTCCCTCTACCCTCCCCTGTTCATCCACTCTCTCTCTAAAATAAATAAATAAATAAGTAAATAAATAAATATATTTTAAAAAGGTAAAAGTGTTTTTAAAAAGATATGCTTAAGTATAGTGTTTATTTTTTATTTTTATTTTTAGACATTTATCTTGCTTGGTGTTCTCTGAGCTCCCTGGATCAGTGGTTTGGTGTGCAACATTAATTTGGGAGAAATTCTCAATAATTATTGTTTCAAATATTTCTTCTGTTCCTTTCTCTCTTCTTCTGACCTTCCCATTGTGCATATGTTACATTTTTTTATAGTTGTTCCACAGTTTTTGGATATTCTGTTCTGCTTTTTTATTCAGTTTTTTCTCTTTGTTTTCAATTTTGGAAGTTTCTCCTGTCATAGCCTCAAGTTCAGAGGTTCTTTCTTCAGCCCCGACTAGTATACTAATGAGCCCATCAAGGACACTCTCCAATTCCATTACAATGTTTTCGATCTCTAGCATTTCCTTTTTATTTTCATAGAATTTCCATGACTTTGTTTATATTATTCATCTATTCTTCCATGTTATCTGCCTTTTCCATTACAGCTTTTAGCATATTAATCATGGTTACAAAAAATTCCTTGTCTGATAATTCCAACTTTCCTGCCACATCTAACTGGTTCTGATGGTTGTTTCAAACTTTTAAAAAAGATTTGATTTATTTATTTGAGAGAGAGAAAGAGAGCATGAGCAGGGAGAGGAGCAGAGGGAGAGGAAGAAACAGACTCTCTGTTGAGCAGGGAGCTTGATGTGGGGCTCGATTCCAGGAGCTTGAGATCATGACCTGAGCTGAAGACAGACACTTAAACAACTGAGCCACCCAGGGGTTTGATGACTGTTTCAATCTTTTTAAGCTGTGTTTTTTGCCTTTTAGTATGTCTTGTAATTTCTTGTTGGAGGGTGGACATGATGTACTGGGTAAAAGGAACTGCCACAGGTAGGACTTTATTAATGCAAGGTAAGATATGGTGGGAGGGGAAGTTTTCCATAGTCCTATGATTAAGTGTTAGTCTTTTGCTGAGTCTATGTCTCTGGACCGTGAACTTCATCAGTGCTTCTTAGTTTTCCCCATCATTTAGGCAGGACAGGATTGGCTAGAGGGAACTGGAGATGGATGTTTTTCTTCCTGTAGATAGGTCAAGCTCTGATAAAACTTCAACTGGTTGGGGTCTGGGAAAGTGGTTTCTCTTGAGGGTATGTTTTGTTAAGAAGAACAGAATACTCTGATGTATTTAAAAAATGGTTACTTTTCCCTTTTACTCCTATATTAGCTGCAAGTATCTGGTCAAACTCCAGAAGGAAAAGCTCACAAAAGTGCTGGAGTTCCCCCTATCACTGGACCCTCCTGGAGTTTTAAACTCTCAGAATTATCTACACTGAACCAAGGAATTCATCAAGTACAGTTTAGGTTTTCTTATCCTGGCACTGGTGCTTGTAGTTTCTGCTCTCAGGTTTCAGGTCTGTTAAGTTGTGATTCTCTGAATTTGCCCATCTGTCTCTCCAATTTTTGGGTGAATGGTTGCCCTATGACCTCACTTCTCTGATGGATCTAAGAGGAGTTGTTGATTTTTCAGTTTGTCAAGTTTTTGCTTTTATTAGGATGGAGCAGTGGCTTATAAACTGTTCACATGCTGGACAAGAAATTGGAAGTCTTCCTTTGCTCATTTTAATTTGGATTATTCATTTTTTGTTGTTGAGTTGTAGGAGTTATTTATATATTCTGGATATTAATCCCTTATCAGATACATGATTTGCAAATATTTCTTCCCATTATGTAGGTTGCTTTTTCACATGTTGATTGTATCTTTCAATGCACAAAATTTTTGTTTCATGTAGCTCACTTGCTCATTTTTGCTTTTGTTGCCTGATATTTTGGTGCCATATCCAAGAAATCATCATCAAGTCTAATGCAATGTTTTTCCTTATTTTTTCTTCTAGAATTATTATAGTGTCAGGTCTTACATTTAGATCTTTAATCCATTCAGAGTTAATTTCTGTATATTGTGTAATAGAAGGGTCCAACTTCATTATTTATAGTGGATATCCAGTTTTCTTTTCTCCATTCAATGGTCGTGGCACCCTAGTGGAAGTTTGACCATATACATTGATGTGGGATCATCAAATGTGATGGTCAAGAAAGAATTCTTGGTACATGGTACAAAAAGGCGGCTTTTTTAAAAAAAGCTTGGGGACAAGACCCATGGGCAGAAAGAGCTACACTTGTGATTGTGAGGAGTGACTGATTATATACTTTTTTGCTAGTGGGGGTTAGGGATAAGTAAGTGTCTAAGGCATTTGTTGAAAGAAAATTTACAGGACCTTGGAGGTCTGGCTATTGTCAAGATAAGATTACCCTTTACTACCTAGTAAAACATTAGTTATGAGATGCTTGAGGAATGTCATGTTCTGAATGTCTCAGATGTGCATCAGTGGGTCACATGTGGTAAGATGATTCATTTCTGGCTTCATTCTTCCTTTGTTTTCCTCATCATACATGAGGGTGTATTTCTGGTTTCTGAAGAGTAGCAGAATATGCCACCCCAAAGCATGCCTCTTTGGCAGAGCATTATTTTGACCTGATTCTTTTGAGAAACTGTAGACATAGGAGAAACTCTGAAAACAGAGTAGAAGTTTAAGGAGTTGGTTTAGGCCATCTCAGGGAGTTCCTTGATTTTTCTTTTTATCTCCCAAGCATACATGAAATATATCCATGTTAATAAAATTCTGTTTGCTTTTCTATTGTTAATCCATCTGTATTATAGGGGCTGTCGGCCAAGAATTTGGAAGGATATAGGAATTTTTTCCCCTCCTTTACAGTTTGGTGACATTAGGAGGTAGAACCCATAGGGACAGCCCCCTTGCTCTACCGCCTGAAGATGAGATCCTGGAAAACTGGCAGATAACAATGAAGAGTAAGAATTTTTACCAGTCAGTTCTCTTGGATCCCTGTTTGTATTTCCAGGTCAAGAAAGAAAGATAAAATTTCACTTTGATCTTTTCCTTTCCAAATTCAGATTAGCAGGGAAAAAATTTTAAGAATTGGTTCTTTGATTGTTAACTCATGATTTTGTTTTCAGGTACCCATTGGTTATTGATCCTTTCCCTCCTAAAGACAACTATCTTTCAATTTCCTGTTTGTCTCATTTTGTCTCTTGAGAACTTCGCTTGGTTTTCTGCCTGCCTGGGGGCAGGCAGCTTGCTAGTTCTTGCCTATGCAACTCGTTCAACCATCAGTTTGTGAATATGACTAGACGGAAATATGAATTGTATCCCTTGTGGCTAATGTCTTACTATTACCAGCTCTCAGGGAAGTTTTCTAAATCTTACTTCCTTTTGGCTATCTTTGGAAATGGTTCCAGATATTGAGAATCCTGCATACTTTATACCCTATTTGGGGAAGCCTCTTGTGTCCATTGTTATGTTATAAATAGCGTATTGGTTTTGGTTTCAAGTCACATGATAGGTATATATTTGGCTTAAAAGAAAGAGGAACATAATTTTTGTAAAAAAGGAGTTCAATACTGTCAGGAATATTTACTGTTTCTTCTGGCTGAAATCTGAAAAGATATTTAAGTTTTTTTTGAAGGGCTCTATGGTTACAAGCTAGTTTAATTGGAAGTCCATATTTAGAGCCTGATAGGGACTTTTTTTTAAAAAAGATCTTATTTATTTACTTGACAGAGAGAGAGATCACAAGTAGGCAGAGAGAGAGGAGGAAGCAGGCTCCCGATGTGGGCCTCGATCCCAGGACCCTGAGATCATGACCTGAGCTGATGGCAGAGGCTTTAACCCACTGAGCCACCCAGGCATCCCTGATAGGGACTTTTAAAAAGACTTCTCTTCTAAGCTAAAATGGAATTTTATGCTCAGAGGGAAAGAAAACATTCTCTTAATTTTCCTACCCCTTAACGTGTAAATTTAGGCTATTGATCTGAGCTGTTTACAGTTATAAATTTCCCTCTGAGCACTGCTTTCACTGGATCTCATAAATTTGGGTATATTTTATTTTTCTCCATTTATCTTACTACATTTTCTAATATCAGTGTTTCATTTAATTTCTACATTTTTATGAGTTTTCCAGCTTTCCTTCTGTTATTGACATCTAGCTTAAATGTATTGTTTTTGGAGAATATACATTGTGTCTATTCAATGTTTAAAACATTTAACATTTTTTGTGTTTAATGTATGGTCTATCCTAGCAAATGGTACATGTACACATGAGAAGAATGGTATTCTGCTCTTGGTTGGTGTTATATGTATGTCTCTTAGGTCTAATTTTTAAAAAATATGTTTCCTTGTTGATCTATCAATTTGTTTTATCCATTACTGAAAGTGAGTTGAAGTTCCCAACTATTACTGCAGAAGTGTCTCTTTCTTACTTCAGTTCTACCAATGTTTGCTTCATATAGCCTATGGTGCTGTTGTTATTGGACACTGAATAATCAACTTTGTAGTTAATATTTAATATCCTTACTTTATTTCTTATAATTGTTTTGACATAATGTCTATTTTGTCTGACATTAGTATAGCCACTCCGGGTCTTTCAGTTACTATTTTCATGGGATATCTTCTCCCATTTCTTAAGTTTCAGCTTCTTTGGGTCTTTAGCTTTAAAGTGAGTCACTTATAGATACATGGACCATATATGGACCAAGTTTTTAAAAAAATTATTATTTCACTCCTTTGATTGGAGGTTTTGATTGTAAATTTTAATCCATTTATATTTAAATTAATTACTGATAAGGAGGAACTTACTTCTATTTTACTTTGTTTGCTCCTTGTCTTATAGTTCTTTTGTTCCTCATTTCCCCTATTATTGCCTTCTTTTGTGTTTGATTTTTTTCCTAGTAGACCATTTTGTTTCCCACTCATTTCTTTTGTGTATGTGTTCATATATTTTCTTAGTCATTACCATGTGGCTCACTATGAACATCCTAAAAATATAACTACCCAGTTTGTATTTATAGCAACTTAATTTCAATGTCATACAAAACCTATCCCTGTGGAGGTCCGTTCTCCCATCTATGATGTTATTGTAACAAATTAGGTTATTATACATTGTGTGTGCATTATCATAGTTTTATAATTTTTGTTTTATACACTTGTCTTTTGAATCATATAGGAAATAAAGAGGAGTTATAAATAAAAAACACAACAATTCTTGCTTTTACCTGTGTAGTTACCTTTCTTAGAGTTCATTATATCTTTGTATGACCTTGAGTTTCTTTTTAGTGTCTTTTCATTTTAACCTGAAGGGCTCCCTTTAGCATTTTCTGTAGGACAGGCCTGGTAGGCATAAACTCCCTCAGATTTTGTTTATTTAGGAATGCCTTACTTTTTTTTTCATTTTGTATGACATTATTGTTTAGTAAAGACTTCTGGTCAACAATTTTTTTCTTTCTGCACTTTATCTTTTTTCCTTCACACTTTAAAAATGCCATCCAACACCTTTGCCTCCACCAATTTTGATGAGTATTCTGCTGATTGTCTTATTGAAGGTGCTTGTTCTTGACAAGTTAATTCTCTCTGCTCTCAAGAGTTTCTCTTTGCCTATCACTTTAGGCAATTTGACTATAATTTCCTTTGGTGTGGATCTCATTTTGTTTATTCTTCTTGGAGTTTGTCAAGCTTTTTTTTATCCTGAGGTTAAGTAAAGAATTCTTAGGAAATAATACCAAAAGTCTAATCCATAAGAAACTCTAAAAAAATTCTTAAGTTGGATTTCATTAAAATTATAAATTTTTGTTCTGAGAAATACCCTTTTAAGAAAATGAAATGAGAAAAAATATTTGTAAATTATAACTATATGCAGAATATAAAAGAACTCTCAAAACTCCATATAAGATAATAAGCTACTCATCTTTAAAATGGGCAAAGGACATGAGAAGACACTTCACTAAAGAATATAAAAGATGGCAAATAAGCTCATTAAAAGCCATTACAAAAACACAAATTAACACCCAATGAGATGCCACTTTAACCCCATTTGAATGGCGGAAATAAAAAAATACTGACACTGTCAGTTTCAGAGAAACTGGAACTACTATATATTGATTGAAGGAATGCAGGATGGTACAGCCACTCTGGACAACAGTTTGCTTGTGCTCTCTCTCTCTCTCTCTCTCTGACAAATAAATTAAAAAAATTATAAAAAAGTTATTATTTCCTTGATTTTCTGTTTAGATGATCTGTCCCTTGATGTAAGTGAGTTGTTAAAGTCCCCTATTATTATTGTATTATTATCAATTAGTTCCTTTATGTTTGTTATTAACTTTTTATGTATTTGGATGTTCCTATGTTGGGTGCATAAATATTTACAATTGTTAAGTCTTCTTGCTGGATTGTCTCCTTTATGATTATAGTGTTCTTTGTCTCTTGTTAGTCTTTGTTTCTAAGTCTATTTTTGTCCAGTGTAATTGTTACTACTACAGCTTTCTTTTAACAACCATTTTTCTAAAAGATTTTATTTATTTATTTTACAGAGAGAGATCACACGTAGGCATAGAGGCAGGCAGAGAGAGAGGAGGAAGCAGGCTCCCCGCCGGCCAGAGAGCCCAATGTGGGCCTCGATCCCAGGACCCTAAGATCATGACCTGAGCTGAAGGCAGAGGCTTTAACTCACTGAGCCACCCAGGCACCCACTTTCAATCTGCAGGTGGCTTAAGGTCTAAAATGTAGGCTGCATATAGATGAGTCTTTTTCTTTTAATCTATTATGTCTCCCTACGTCTTTTGATTGAAACATTTAGGCCAATTACATTCAAGTAATTATTGATAGATATGTATTTACTGTCATTTTATTATTTGTTTTGTGGTTGTTTCTGGAGATTTTCTCTGATCCTTTCTTGTCTTTCTCTATGGTTTGCTGATTTTCTTTTCTTTTTTTTTTAAAGATTTTATTTATTTATTGACAGAGAGAAACACAGCCAGAGAGGGAACACAAGCAGAGGGACTGAGAGAAGGAGAAGCAGGTCTCCCACCGAGCAGGAAGCTTGATATGGGGCTCGATCCCGGGTCTCCAGGATCATGACCTGAGCCGAAAGCAGTCGCTTAACCAACTGAGCCACCCAGGCGCCCCATGTGGTTTGCTGTCATATATTTGGATTTTTTTCTCTTCATTCTCTGCATATTTATTAGTGGTTTTTGATATATGGTTACCATTAGGGTTTTATATAACATCTTCTGCATTTAACAGTCTATATTGAGTTGAAGGTCATTTACTTATCTTTTAAAAGATTTTATTTATTTATTTATTTATTTATTTATTTATTTATTTATTTATTCGAGACAGAGAGCACAAGTGGGGAGGAGGGTCAGAGGGAGAGGGAGAAGCATATTCCCTGCTGAGCAAGGAGCCCAATGCCAGACTTGATCCCAGGACCCGGGAATATGACCTAAGCTGAAGGCAGACACTCAACCAACTGAGTCACTCATGCGCCCTGACGGTCATTTGAGTTTAAACCAATTATTTACTCCTCTCCTCTCCATGTTTTAGGTATATGTTCTTATAGTTTGCATCCCTTTATTTTGTGAGTTACTTGACTGGGTTTTTACAGAAATATTCGTATACTGCTTTTTTGTTTCCCACTTTCATACCCTCACTTTTGGTCTTTCCTTTCCACTCAATAAATCTCTTTTAGTATTTTTGCTGGGCTGGTTTAGTGGCCATTAACTGTTTTTATTTGTCTGTGAAACTCTGTATCTCTCCTTCTATTATGAATAGAAGGAAAGTCAGCTACACCTCCTGTTTTCAAGGGTAATAGTCTTTTGAAGAAGAGGTTCTGTGGTGCCCTTCCATGTCATGTTTTTTTATTTAACTGGGCCTGGTGCTTCTGGGAGTGTCTCCAGTGTGTGCTGCATGTGCTTTTATATATTGCCCTGGCCACTTATCTTTCAAGGTAGTCATCTGCAGAGGCTTGATTTGCCTCTTGTGGACAGTGTTTGGTCCTTGGCCTGGATATGATGCATTTTAGCTAGGTCTGCTCTGGTCTGCTTGTGAAGTGACACCTGTCACCACTACTTTTGAAATCTAAGCTTTGTAAAACTCTGATGTTGGGAGATGTGGTTTGAGCAGGGTTTGGGCTGGTCTTCTGGAGGACAGGGCCCACTGAATTGGGACTAAGGCAAGTGTGCCTGGGAAAGGCAGTTCCACCAGCATGTGAGGGCCAGGGCTTAGTGTGAGCAAGTTAGGTAGTGATTGTGAGTAATGCACTGGTTCCCACAGGTGGCCCTGTGCTTATGCAGAGGCTCAGGGGTGGAAAATGGCACTGACCATTTCCTTTATTCCTGGAGGGGTCTCTCCATGAGTATTGTCTCTCTGGAACACACTTTAACTAGATTGGCAACAATTTTGTAGTTTGTTAAGGTCAAATGTTGACAGGAATGTGGACCAACTGGAACAGTTAAACACTCTTGATAGGAGTGTAGATTAGTATAATCACTTTGTAAGAAAATCTGGCATGATCTAGTAATGTTGGAAATGTGCTTCCTCTGTGAGTTGACAATTCAAGTCCCGAGTATAAACCTAGAACACAGCTTCTCAGCCATTTTATTCTATGGCCCACACAGGAAATGCTGTTTGTCTGACACACAGGAGTAAGATGACAAGGTTGTCCAGAGCCAGAACCAAGAGATCCAGGGTCTGTGGCCTGGCTTTCTCCAGAGCTAAAGGGGTCTCAATGTTTAAGGTCCAAAAGTTGGAGGACTCTTGCACATAGGCACCAGGAATCATGATCCTGAAAGTTTGTAGCAGCAATGTTTGTAATATTCCCCACAAATAGAAACAAACCAAATGTCCATTAGTGGTAAAATGGATACACAAATTGAAATACAGTTATTCTTGCTATTTGTAGAGTCCATATTTGCAGATTACCCTACTTAACAAAATTCATTTGAGGCTCCAAATCAATACCAGGGTGCTTTCCTTGTCACTTGAGAGAGCAGTGAAAAATTTGAGTCACTGGAAACACGTGTATGTTCCCAGATGAGGTCAAACAAAGTGACACTTTGCCTTCTTCGTTCAGTCTCATACTGTAAGCAAGTGTCCTTTCATGATGTAGTTAGTGCCATACATTTTGCATTTTTGTGCTTTTGGTTGGTTACTTCACAATCAAAAATGGCCACCATGCTTAGTGCTTTCGTGCTGTCTAATGTTCTTGAATGAAAAATGACTATGATGTGCCTTATGGAGAAAATATTTCTGTTAGACAAACTCTGTTCAGGTTTAAGTTATAGTGCTGCTGGCTGTGAAGTCAATGTTAATCAATCAATTATGTATATTAAGCAAAGTGTCTTTAAACAGAAACACAAATGAAATACAGATATGCATTGATCAGTTGATGAGATATTGTGGCCAGAGGATCATAAGAACTTGAAATTCTATTTCCTTTAGGAACAGTATTTCAGGATTGCCTAATTCGGTGTTCATGGCAACTTTATAGAACATAACTATCACAATAATGAGAATCTACTCTATATTCAGTTGGTGAGATAGTATATAGCAATGATAATGAACAATTGTCTGTCACATGCAACCACAGGGATGAATCTCAGTTACACAAATCATTCCTCTTGTATAAAGAACAACGGAAGCAGCAAAAAACCAAGATGTTCTTAAGATTATGAATATACATAGAAAATAACTAAAGCAAAAGGGAGGGGGGCGGCTGGGTGTCTCAGTGGGCTGGGCGTCTACCTTCAGCTTAGGTCATTATCCCAGTGTCCTGGGATTGAGTTCCACATTGGGCTCCCTGTTCAGTGGGGAACTTGCTTCCCTCTCTGCCTGCTGCTCCCCTTGCTTGTGCTCTCTCTCTCTCTCTCTGACAAATAAATAGATAAAATCTTCTAAAAAATAAATAAAAGAGGGGTGCCTGGGTGGCTCAGTCATTAAGCATCTGTGTTCAGCTCAGGTCATGATCCTGGAGTCTCAGAATCTAACCCCCCATCATGCTCCCTGCTTGGCAGGAAGCCTGATTCTCTCTCTCTCACTCCTCCTGCTTCTGTTTCCCCTCTAGCTGTGTTTCTTTCTATCAAATAAATAAATAAAATCTTTAAAAAAACTAAAGGGAGGGAACAATGAAGACAAAAGATAGAGGTTACCCTTGAGGAGGGTGAAAGGAAAGGGATCGAGGGATACATGTAAGAAACTTCTAAGGTAATGGTGATGTTTGAAAAAACACTGCTGTAGAAGTGTAGTGAAGGAATGAATGACTCCTAAATCTGTCTCTCTGGCTCTGACCCTTCACCGGAGTCCAGAACCAAATTTCAAAGTGCATTTTGGGTAATTACATCTACATATCCTACAAGTACCTCAACCTTGGCATATCCAAAGTCCAATCCCATTATTTTCTTCCCTAGCTTCCTTTCTTCCTGTGTCCCTCTGTTAGCAATGCTCCCCACCATGAAATAACTCAGAAACAGGAATTTTAGTCATCTTTGACTTCTGCATCGCCTTTGGCCTGTGGTGACCCCTAAAATGTGCCCTTCAGTTCTCTTCCTAGAGGGAGCATAGTGGAATGACAAGCCCTAGCTGTCACTTCTTTGGCTTCACTGGTAACTTTGTGCCAAGAGTACACGACCTCTGGGAAACTCCCAGCCAAAGACTGAGCATGGCAAGGACATATTTCTGCAGGACAGGACTCCTCTTACTGTTGGCTATGGGTTAGGGATTCGATATGAGCCTGAATAAACTAAACTAAAGTCTACACTTTTGTTTTAGAATTAAACAGCATTTGAGATTCTTCCTATTTGACTCCCCCGCCTCATTCTCCAGCATCTTTCTTACAGATGTCAGACATGCATCACATTTTAAAGATTTTATTTATTTATTTGACACACAGAGAGATCACAAGTAGGCAGAAAGGCAGGCAGAGAGAGAGAAAGGAGGAAGCAGGCTCCCCGCTGAGCAGAGAGCCCGATGTGGGCTTCAATCCCAGGACCCTGAGATCATGACCTGAGCTGAAGGTAGAGGCTTTAACCCACTGAGCAACCCAGGCTCCTGTGCATTATATTTTAAATAGTCTTCCTGCTTACTCCTGCTTCTTCTCCCTTTTTCTTCACATGCCATTCCCCCACAATGGTCTTTCACATCCAATCATTTCTTGGTGTCCATGTTTTTGTAGAAACCCAACTAATGACAATGGTAGCCAAGAGTGGTCTGAGCAACAGGCTGGAAGATGGGGTTTATGGACTGGCTCCCTCGTTACCTAAATGGCAACAATAGTACCATTATGAATGTTTTATGTGGCATGGATAATTAATACCACAAGGCTAACTCCTGATTTCTTAAGGTTTCACTTTTATACCTGGGGAAACATCTCAGTGGAGGGTTTTACCCGAGTCTGTGAGATGATTCAGGCCTTTGGATGGTATGAAGGGAACAAAGTCCAAGGGAGGGCAAAGGTAGCTGGTCATCACTAAGTTATATTGATGCCCTGAAGAGACATAATGAGTAACTAAGGAACATTACCAAGAGTTAAGGGCTAAGGGTGTGAAAAAAGAGCTTCACTGGTAACTTATAAAGAGGCCTTGTCCCATAGCAGAGAAACAGCAGACACACTGAGGAGCCCACAGATGACATGGTAGCATTGGGAGCAAAACTTCAAAGGGGGTGACATCCTCAACTAACACAGGCCCGTTATAGGAAGATCAGGGTTGTATTTGGAAAAAGGCCAAATTCTGAAATGTAGCCTGGATATATCACCACACATGTCCCCGAGGAAGTTGGCTTTGCCAAAGAGGTTTGGATCTTGATTGTGGTCATAGTTACATGTTATACCCATGTATTGAGATTCAGGGCAATGAAAACCAACAAAGGAAAAAGGCTAATTAACCATAAGAGTTCCAAATGTATTATTTAAAAAAATTTTAATGGATGGCAAATGAACAATGGAACACAAAATAGCCTTCAAGATCATGGCAGGCTTCTCAAAAGCAATATTGGAAGTTAAAAAAAAAAAAAAACAGTGGATCTAAGTGTTCAAAATCCTTGGGGGAAAATTTCAGCCCCAAATTTATACATCTAGGTATCAATTAAGTATGAGATAAAGACAAACTTTGTCCATGCAAAGTCTCAAAAGAAGTCATTTACCATGCGCCTTTTCTCAGGAAGTACCTGGAGGATGTGTCCCATCAAAAACCTTGTAGTAAATGACAAGAAAAAAATGGGTTCCGAGAGGCTCCTGATGGCACGTGGATGCCTAGCAAAGGAATGCTCTAGATTGATGCAGCACCCTTAGCAACCAACAAAAACTGGAGCATGGTCTGGAAAGGCAAACTGCAAGAACAAAGGAATGAAGATAATCGAAGATGTGGAAAAGATGGGTGATAGGTCTATGACAGAAAAGGAAGTTTCCTTTGGTCGTGTTCACTGATGTAGCTCCAGGTCTTAAACAGTGCCCAGCAGGTGGCAAGCATTCAGTAACACTTTGTTAAATTTGAACAAGAGAGGAATACGGAATGGCAGGAGAGGACGATGAAACAGTATGGACGACTTTTTATTTTTGCAAGATTTATCTATTTTAGAGAGGGGGGAGCATGATCGGGAGGGGCAGAGAGAGAGAGAGAGAGAGAGAGAGAGAGAGAATCTCAGGCAGACTCCAGGCTGAGCCCAGCCCAACACAGGGCTCCGTCTCACCACCCTGAGACCACGACGTGAGCCCAAATCAAGAGTTGGATGCTCAACGGACAGCGCCACCCAGGCGCCCCGACCCAACTCTTTAAAGGAGTTTTTCTAGGGCGCCTGGGTGGCTC
>PITA01014690.1:0-52705 GCA_004023965.1 Spilogale gracilis
TTATGGCTTCATAATAAGATGATAATATAACTTACTTAAACATTCCCTACTCTTGAGTCTTTGTACTGTTTTCAGGTTTTCACTCTTTTAATAATGCTTAGCTGAGACTATGTTAAGTGAAAGAAGTGGGGTACAAAACTGCATGAAGGTTATAATTACAAATAAAAACATTCATGTGTGTATACTTATATGTATATACTTGTATACATATATGTTAAACATAGAGAAAATAGAAGGAAACAAAACAAATTGAAAATATCATATTAGGGGGATATATTAGCTGATTTGTTTTTTTCTCTCTCTGCTTCCTAAATGTACTATGATATGAGTATGCAACTCACATGGGAATGAGAGAGTAGCTCCCAGCTATTTCCAGTAGTAGAGGTTAGAGACTTCATGACAAAAAGGTGACATGTGATCAGGGTTAGGGAGGATGTAGTTTTCCAGGTACATAGCAGGAGAAGAGAAAGGGGAAATGCCAGGCCAAAGGAATAATGTGAACAAGGGCACAGGAGTGCCCATGAAAGAAAGCATCATGTTCAGGGAACCCAGTTATTGTATGTAGCTAGAGCAAAGTAGAATGGAGAGAGATAGGCTGGGGTCACACCATGAAGGGTCCAGAGTAGAGGTTTCCCACATATGAATAAAAGGACTTTGAGTTTTATCCTGTTAAGCACTGAGGAACCACAAGTGTTTTAACCTAGGCAGTGAGAGCCTTCGAGACTTATGTCTTAGAATGACCACTCAGTGAACAGCAAGGTGGAGAGGCAAGAAAGACTGAGTTCTGTGGCACAGTGACCAGTTAGAGATCCTTAAAGAAACATGGCTGCAAGAGGAGAGGTTCCTGGACTTGGGAATTAACCGTGGAGATGAAGACAGTTGGGCAGGATCTACAGACCCTGCAAATGGGCTGAATGTGGAGGTAAAAGACAAAGTGGGTATTTTTGCCATTCACTAAAATGAGGAGCCTGGGAGTAATTAGGGGCAGGTTTAGTCATAAATTCATGATTACTCAATATTAACTTGCAGTATTTATTAGACATTCAAGTGCATATGTCAAGTGGGCAGTTGGATATTTGAGTCTGTGGCTCAGAAAAGAAGTTTAGGCTTAATGTGTAAATGGAGGACTCCTTAGCATAAAACTGTTACTTATATTCCAGGGACTGGCTGAGCTCTATTCTGAATACCTATTGCTATATAATAAACCACTCACAACTTAGTAATGTAAAACAAAATTATTTTATATGTTGAATCCTGAGAGACAAGAATTCAGGCAGGGCACGGCAGGAATGCCTTGCCTCTGCTCCTCAATGTCTAAATGGACAACTTGGTTCCCTAAATGCAAGGAATGTTCTGAGACAAATTGAGGATATGGGAGAGCATAATTGCACAGAGTGTTCAAGAAGGCACAGAGGGAGGAATCAGGGGAGAGATGTGGAGTCTGATTAGGAGATATACACAGTAGTTCAGCAATGAGAATATAGAATATTATGGAAGCCTGGGAAGGTTTGATTTTTGCCAGTGACAGGGATATGTGGAATGGTGGAACTTACAGGAATGTTACGGATGGTTCTTGGAGGAAGGCAGAAAACAGCAGGTTTTGCTATGATCCCAACTGCATTCCATAATAGTATATAGAATGGTAGGTCCCCAAGGCCTGGTCCAGTTCACTGTGTATCTGGGACACAGAAATCTGTGTGACTCCCTAAGCTACTAAGGCTCCCAGGGAGAGATTAAATGAAGTGAGATTCCTCAATTAATCATAGAGTGTAGGACAGAGATAGGTATGCAAGAGGGATGGGATAGAATGAGAACATCTTATTCCTTGAAGGGGATAGGATGGTTCCACTGAGGTGTGAATAAAGATAGGACAGAAAGGACTACATTAGTGAAGGCGGAATATAATTCCTGTGCGTTGATATAGATTCATTAGCAGCGAGTTTCCTGTGTATGGAAATAGGTTATCCATCCTCTGAGGAGTCAGTACGGATGCTGAAGGATGGTGACCAAAGGCTATTTTGTGTACTGGTGCTAGTTTATGTCAAAGTTTTGGGCCCATCAAAGAGAAGTCCTGAGAAACAATGCACATTTTCAGTTGAGACCTCCAAAACGTTCTGCCCCAGGATTAAGACAAATGAGAACAGATGAGCCCTCCAAAACATAAAACCAAGTTTTGAAACACTTTTATGCATTATAAGATTGAGGGTACCTGCCCTTAACTACTGGACAGGAGAAAATTGAACTTTCTATGGAAGAAAATAACATCAAACAGAATCTCTACAATTTCTCATTTGTAAAGAAAAACAAAGTTTTTCATACATTGTCCGGTATTCCATAAAATATAACCAAGCATGACAAGAGTCAGAATGAAATTACTAAAACCAAGAGAGGGGGAAGAGAAACAAACCAATAGATAAACATTTTGAAATTATCAGATTCATGTTTTAAAAACAATTAGTGTTCTATTTTTGAGAAAATAGAGAATGGAGAATTTCATCCAAATCTATAGAAAAGAATTAAATGAAAATTTTAAAACTGACAAATGCAATGACTAAAATGAATAGTTAAGTGTATACTTCTAACAGCAGTCCAGACACAGCAGGAGAAAGGATTAATAAACTGTAAATAGCAGGATAATAAAAAAAATACAAACTGAAACAGAGAGAGAGAAGAATGGTAAATACACAAGAAGGTATATATGGTTTATAGGACAAGTTAAAAAGGCCTAACTTTTAATGGAGATCTGAAAAGAAAAAGAAGAGAGTGAGGCCAAAGCAATATTGGAAGAGAAAATGGTCAAGACTGATTAAAAGATATCAATCCATTGATTTAAGAATCTCCATAAACCCAGAAGAGGTTAAATATACATAAAAGCATGCCACACATGAAATAGGAGGCTGTCATAAATGCAAGTAAAAGAATATTTGGAAAAACAGAGAAAAACAACACAATAAAATTGGTGGATTACTCTTTTTTTTAAGATTTTATTTATTCACTGAGGGGGGAGAGGGAGAGAGAGAGAGAGAGCACACAAGTAGGGGGAGGGGTAAAGGGAAAGGGAGAGAAAATCTCAAGCATATTCCCTGCTGAGTGCAGAGCCCCACATGGAACTCAGTCTCAACACTCTAAGATCATGACCTGAGCCAAGATCATGACCTGAGCCAAAATCAAGAGTTGGATGCTCAACTGACTGAGCCATCCAGGTGCCCCAAACTGGCAGATTACTCTTTTTTTTTTTTTAAAGATTTTATTTATTTATTTGACAGAGAGAAACACAGCCAGAGAGGGAACACAAGCAGAGGGACTGAGAGAGGGAGAAGCAGGCTTCCCACCGAGTAGGAAGCCGGATGTGGGTCTCGATCCCGGGTCTCCAGGATCATGACCTTAGCTGAATGCAGTCGCTTAACCAACTGAGCCACCCAGGCGCCCCTGGCAGATTACTCTTAATGGAGATGATGGAAGACTATGAAATGTCATCTTTAACCTGATGAAAGAAAACCTTCAACCCAGAATTATACACCCAACAAATAATAACTCTAAAAAATAAAACAAAATGAAGACATTTAAGACTGCTAAAAATGAACAAATTTGTCATTAGGAATCTCATGTTAAAGAGATAAATACTAAAAGAAGTTCTTCAGTAGAAGGAAAATGACCTCATATAGAAACAGATAAAGTGGAGATGACCCAAGAAGATACAAAAGAATAAATGTGTACGTAAAACAAAGTGAATACTGACTTGAAAAATAGTAAGTCTTGGGTAGGTTTGGTGTAAAAGTAGAATTAAAATGCATCTTTGTGGAAACTGACAAGTTGAATCTAACATTTATGTGGAAATGCAAAGAGCCAGAAATAACCAAAACAAAGAAGTTAGAGTACTTCCACTATTAAATAGCAAGATTTTTATAAAGCAAATTCATTTAAAACTGCATGGCATGCTACCTATATGCATAAATGGATCAATGGTACAAAATAATCTATAAACAGATTCATTTATATTTGGTCACCTGATTTATGACAAAGATGTAACTATGGTTTATGAGGGGAAATTGTAGTCTTTTAATTTAATATTGCCAGATCAACCGAATATCCATTTAGGTGGAAAAAAGAATCTTGACCCCAATTCACACCATTTAAAAAAAAAAAAAAAGAATCAGTTCCAGATAAATCATGGATCTAAAATTAAAAGTGAAACAAGGGATGCTTAGGTGGCTCAGCTGATTGAGCATCCAACTCTTGGTTTTGGGATGGAACCCTGTGTTGGGCTCTGCACTCAGCGGGGAGTCTACTTGGTGATTCTCTCACTCTGCCCCTCTCCCCACTTGTTTTTTTCTCTCTCTCTTTTTTTTCTGTCTCCCAAATAAATAAATAAATAAATAAGTCTTCTTTAAAGATAAAAGTATAACAATAACACTTCTAGAAAAGATAACATAGGACAACATATTCATGACTCTGAGGCAGGTAAATACTTCCTAAATAATACACAAAAAGCACTAAACATAAAGGAAAAAGCTGATAAATTTGACTTCATTAAAATTAAATACCTTTGTTCATCTAAATGTACTCTTTATAGTGTGACAGGCAAGCCAGAGAGAAGATATATACAATATGCTTATCTGATATCTGAAAGTGTATCACATATATGCTACGTATGTGTAGTAATTTTGCATATCTTACATCTCAAGCATATATTTACAAATTAACTTTTTAAATACAGACCACATAGCAAAAAGTAAGCAACAAACTTGAACAGGATGGTCAGTATCCAAGTGGCTAACAAACATGGAAAGCTTATAATAGTTTTTTAATTAAAAAGTTTATAATAGTGGATAGTAAAATACAAGTTGAATTGCAATAAGCTGCTACTACAAACCCACCAGAATGCCTAAAATGACAAGGGCTCACAAAGTGCTGGCAAGGAGGTAGAGCAACTGGAACTTTTACAAACTACTGTTGGAAGCATAAATCGATACAACCACTTTGCAGAAATATTTATCAATATCCACTGAGGCTGCATATATGCGCTTTAACCCAGCAACCTCCTTTCAGTGACTCCAACAGCAATGGACACATACATTCAATGAATGACTGGAAGAGAACACGAGAGAAGCTTCTAGAATGCTGGTAATGAATATATTTACCATGGTGGTGGATAAGTGAATGTATTCACTTTGTAAAAATTGATCAGCTGTATACTTTTGCTTTTTCCCTGCCCTACTTTTGTAAGTTATACTTTAAAATAGTTTTAGTTAGAATTAGCCCCTTAAGCACTATACCTGTTAAAAGCAACAAAACAAAACCAAAAATTACTAGCCTGTGAAATTCAGATAGCTAGACTCTAGAAAAATAGCATAAAATAGAGAATCTCAGGGCACCTGGGTGGCTCAGTTGGTTAAGCAACTGCCTTCAACTTAGGTCATGATCCTGGAAACCCGGGATCAAGCCCTTCTCCCTCTCTCACTCCCCCTGCTTGTGTTCCCTCTCTCGCTGTGTTTCTCTCTGTCAAATAAATAAACAAAATCTTAAAAAAAAAAATAGAGAAGCTCGAAACAGACTCATTCTTAATTAGTCACTTGATTTATGACAGAGTTAACTGTGATCTCTATGTGGAAAATCATGGTCTTTTCGATTAGAATTGCAAGGTTAGGGGACGCCTGGGTGGCTCAGTCAGTCAAGCATCTGGCTTCAGCTCAGGTCATGATCTCAGGGTCCTGGGATTGAGCCCTTCATTGGGTTCTTTTCTCAGTCAGTGGTGAGTCTGTTTCTCCCTCTCCCTCTGTGATCTCTCTTACTTTCTCTCTCAAAGAAATAAAATCTTAAAAAAAATAAAATTGCAAGTTTGTGGTTCAAACATAAGATGAAATTTGGGAACAGAGCTTTCTTCAGGTCTTCACTAACTTTCAGATGCTATGATTCTCTGAAATCTCAATCTGTAAGGCTGTAGTGGGAAGTGGGGGTTGTAAGGGAAAGGACATAATAGATGGTGGCTATTGCCCATCATACAGCACTGAGAACTTTGTGATTCCCTGCTTTCTCTGGGCTCACTGGCTGTAGTTTCTTCGCCAGCCAGGCCATTGGGTAAAACCTTCGGAAAGGAAAGGTCATCATCTCCCTTTGCCAGGGGATAACTGGCAGGCCTGAATTCTGTCCAGGATATAGCCCTGAACCAGTACCATAGTTTCTGGAACAAAGCAGAGAGAGGTGCTATTTATGTGGATAATGCAAACATCATGAAACTGAAGAAGGAGGAGGAAGAGGAGGAAGAGACGGAAGGAGGAGGAGAAGGTGATGCTGTTGATGGAGGCCAAAAATGGGCTTTATTGTTACCAAAGCAGTTGCAAAGCAGAAGATGTATACCTACTAAGTGGTATCTTCATGAGAAGTTTTCCTTTTAAAATGGAATCCCAAATAGTCAGGGCAGCTGGAGAATCCTGAAAATGGACCCATCCATTGAACAGATGCTGGAGCCTGGGACTCAAACATGACTAGTGCACCATCATTATGGGGTCACATTCAGGGAAGGCAGGCCCAGACAAGCGGGCCACAGTAACAGAACAACATATAAAGCACATGCCATAGGACAGTAAGTTCTCACTTCTCTCAGTGAAGGTCTCTTTCACTGGATTCATCTGGGAAGAGCCCTTCAACATGCAAACCGCAAAACTTATATTGTTGTTCTAGGAACACATCTAGATGGCTTCCAGACTAGTTGCGCAGGAACTTTACCAAATCTCTCATGAGAAATTGGCTGTTCTCTTAATACCTACTCTCTTGCTTTCCCACATCTGGGTGTCTCCTACCAGCATTCTTTCCTGCTGGAATGCCCTCCCCCTGCTCCCTCACCAGCTATAAAAATTCTATTCCCTCTTTGTCAGACAAGTAAAATGCCACCTCATCCCAAAGTTTTCCTCAAATCTTTTTCTGACCTAATTATGTCACTATACTGTTTTAAATCCTCCAGTGTCTCTTAGTTGCCTTCACAATGCTGCCCAAGCTCTCCTGAACCCTATAATGCTGTTTATTCTCTCGCACAGTTAACCTTGGTGGCTTTTCATCATAACTACTATTTGTGGACAGTCTTCCCCTCTTTGGCTCAATGAGGACAGTAGCCTCTCTGATCCTCTCTCTTCTCCACATGGCCTTGCATGGGGCTTGGCACACAGGAGACAATGATCGACTAAATGAACAATAGGCAATAAAAGTTGGATGCATTCATATAAAAACCTGCAGGGTACATAGTAGAATCATCCTAGATTCTTTTTGAGCAAGAGTACCCAGAAACCAGTATCAGCTTTTCCTAGAAGTATTTCTAGAGAAACTCCAAGTTGAAAGAGACTCCAAAGATTACTACTTTTAGGCTTACCCTCCAGCCTTCATTAAGACTAGAATCCACATCTTCCTTGGCATAGCCAGAGGCAAGTCAGAAAGAACCATCACCAATGAAGATATAACTTCAGGGTGGGAGATGTGGAGTAGGTCTCTTTTTCCCATGAGTGGGTAGGTAGGGGCTTTATTTCTTAGCTCTCAGATTTGGATAAAGAAATAACATTCATTTATTCAACATGAACACCTAAAGTAGACTGGCACTGTGCAAAGTAATGACACGATATGCCCACCCCCCAAAAAGAAGTATGTGATTGAATGAAAAATTAGACATATGTCTCAACAATCTTTGTTAGCAATTAAAATACCTGAATAAAATTTCATGCTGACTAAGAAAGACACTACCAACAACATCTGATGAATCTAGAAGGGAAGACTAACAGATACACAAACAAGTACAAGGCTTAATGCTAGATATGACAATAGTAATGTGTGCAAAAACCTGTGGAAGTCTGGGGCCAAGTCTACCTAAAGGGGTGACGGAAGGTATACCTAAGCTGAGTCCTGTGAGATCAGGGGCTAGAATCAGATGGAGAGAGCAAAATCTGCTCAAGTACGTAAGAGCAAAATGTCATAATTGAAGAAAAGTAAGGGTTCAAGTAGGTTGGAGCATAGAATACAGGACGAAATTTGGCAAAAATAAGGCAAGATATGCAGGTTGTTGCCAAATTCACTTTGAAAATCATGCCAAGTTTGGACTTGATCTTGAAGACAGTTGGGGGGTAGTTTTTGAAGTATTTATACTGGGACAAAGAAGAAGATTGGTAGATGATCAGCCAACATCAGAGTGGGTAGTGAACTGAAGTCATGGAGTCATGGAGGTAGGGAAGGTGGTCTGAGGTGGAATGGGGATCTCACACTGGGTCTGTGGCAGTAGACTGTATTTAAGGAGCACGGGCAAAGAAGACTTGGCAGAAGTCTATGACATATTGGTGTGTGGAAAAAGGAAGAAGAAGTAAGTGTAACTGGAAATTTATGCCTTGAATAACAAGTTAAACAGTGGTCTCATTCACAAACACAGGGAAAACAAAGGGGAAGACACCCATGAGGGAGTTGGTGAGTTCAGTGTTGAACTTGGTGGGTGTAAGGTCCTGTTCTGACATATGACTGGGGACACTCAGGAGCCATCAGTGCATGGGTGGCTGACCTGAGCTCTCTACCTTCTTGTACTGTCTGCCCCCTTCTACCCTTTCTTCTCATTCCCAGACTGCTTTTACAATTTAGGCGCCAGGATGCCTTAACTCATCTTGGATCTTCCATTGTTGGCATGCAAGGAACATGCCATCCTTCTATTTCCCTGCCTCCAACCTCTACTTTCTTCAATCTCACTATGATAGGAAAAATAATAGACCCCCAAAGATGTCCAAATCCCTGGCACCTGTGACTGTGTTACCCTTACATAACTAAAAGGACTTTGCAATGTGATTATGGTTAAGAACATTGAGGATGGGAGATTATTCTGGATCATCCAGTTGAATCCAGCCCAATCACATAAGCCCTTAAAAGCAGAGAACCTTTCCAGGCTATGGAGAACCAGAGTGATGGCAGTTAAAAGAAAGACTTATCCTGCCATTGCTGACTTAGAAGACGGAGGAGGGGCCAAAAGATGCAGATAGCTTCTAGAAGCTGGAAAAGACAGAGACAGATTCTCTCCTAGAGCTTCCAGAAGAGAACATAGCCTTCCTGATGCCTGGATTTTAGCCCAGTGAGACCAACATCAGATTTCTGACCTTTAGAACTACTTGATAATAAATTTGTCTTAAGCTACCAAGGTTGTGATAATTTGTTCCAGCAGCAATACCCATGAAACCTACTATCTCCATTTCAGGGACATTCTCCAAATTTAATTCCCTCCTGGAAGCAATTGACAGCTTTTCAAAAAGAAATCTATAGGAAGGAGAGTCTGAGGGCCTCCTTTTAATATCAACAGTCCTAAGATCCCTAGGGGGCCAAGGACTCTAAAACAAAAGTGATTCATATCACAGAAATAGATGAGATAACCTGGTGAAAGGGTTAGCAGTGAGGTGAGAGGGAGCCCTGGTAAAGGAGACAAGTCAGTTAATGAGACAGGGAGGGAGAGAGGGAGAGAAAGGGAAAACAAAGATGGCACGTCAGCAAAACCAGGAGAGGACAGCATTTTAGTGGTAGGTGTTGGTCAGAAGCGTTAAATGCTACAGAGAAGAGAAAATTGAATTTGACAACAAGCAGGTCATTAGTGGTCTTCAAAGGAAGCATTTCCATGAAGAGATAGGGCAAAAGCCAGAATGCAGAGGGCTGAAGAGAGACTAGAGAAAGAATTAAGAAGTAAATAAGCTGTGAGCGGTCCTTTAAAAGAGACTATGCATTATTCATCTTTATATCTGTTATACTCAGCACAATGCCTGGAACACAGTGGGTGCCCATTAAATGTTGAATTGAGTGAAGAAGATACAGACCAGCACTTCTCATACAGTACTGTGCGCACAAATCACCTGGGGATTCCAATATTGTAGGTCTGGGGTGACAGCTGAGATCCTGCATTTCTAATAAGCTCCTGAATGATGCCGATGATGGGGCTGGTCTGTGGACCTCACTTTGAATAGCAAGAATGTAGATCAGCCCACCCAATCACCCAGAAATCATGGCCTCTCTTGGTTCCTGGGTAATGTTTGATCCCAGAGACAGGTATGATTTCTGCAACAGTATGACTTTTTTACCCCAGGGTAAGCATCTGTATAGGTGGGTCAAATCAGGCATGGACCAAAGCTCAGCAATAAGGAGTAAACACTCATAACAGCCTTTGTACCCCAAATTCTTCACATTGCAGCACTTTTCACAAGTCTCTCCCACTTGAACACCATCACCAATCCCTCCCTCATCAACATAACTATTTACGTCTTACCACTGACAATACAAAGGGTGAGGCTTTGCTCTCAGGGGTTCCAGATGTATAGGTTTCAAAAGAGTCACCTGGATTAGGACACTCCCAACAGAGCCACTGTTCAAAATGGGACATGGCTCCCAGTGCCTAGCCCTCTTCACAAATGGGCAACAGGGACATCAGGCTACATGCTGACATTCTACAAAACAAACTTGGGGAATGTGAATAACCCCAAGCTTAACTATCTACTTATATCCCAATAAAAAAAAAAGAAAAGCTTTAAATATCTTAATATAAAATTCCAAGCAAGGTGTCACTAAACGGCACCACCATAGATACTGCAATGCAGGATGTCAGAAGGCAATGTTAACCTTCATTAAGAGATATTATCAAGGGAACTCAAGGGGAGAGTAGTTCAGGCAAAACTGGCAGGATAGGCCTTTCCCCTTAAAGAGTGCCCATCACAGTTCACCCCCAAACACATAGTAGTAGCTCAATTTTTATGCTGTTCCAACTCACCTATTAGGGGAATTTGATGCATGGGAAAGAGAAATAGACTAACAACTAAAGGTCAGTGAATCAGCTCTTTTTCAACTGAAGGTCGCATAAAACTTCATTCTATTTGGCTTAAGCAAAAGAGAATTTATTTGCTTACATCAGTAAAATACCTTTAGATGGGGCAATATTCAGGGCTTAAACAATGTCCCAAGGGCACCTGGGTGGCTCAGTTTGTTAAGCATCTGCCTTCAGCTCAGGTTATGATCCCAAACTCTCCACTCTGTGGGGAGTCTGCAAAGAGGAAAGTATTACAAATGGCCACCATACTCAGTTGTGGCCCAAGCGTATTACAATGAGAGAAATCCAGACTCCTGATGTTACACCAAGTTCCCAAATTTAGAGAAGAGAGAACCATCAATGCTGCATGACTAAAGAGTGACTCGAAGGGATAGTGTTTCCCAGCAGGTCCAGCAGGGACATTTTTAGTAACCAGTGCTGTTGGGAAGTTTAGAGCCTTTCGCATTGGAATGCAGTTGGTATATACGTGCGCTTCTACTTCTCAATACTGTTGTGTTGGCCAGTCCCTCAACGACCCAAAGAAATCAATCAAGGCTATTTTTTTTCTCAACCTAGCTCACCAAAAATCTGAGCTAGCCTAAAAACTAACACTCATGCATTCATTCTGGTTATTTATTGAGACACATCACAGGATGGTGGTAAAAAGCATGAATTTGGAAGCCAAAAAGCACTGATTTCAAGGAAGGTAACCTTACACAGTTTATTTAATCCCTTCGAAGCCCCATTTCTCATATGTTCATGAGGATTCCCTGAAATGATAGTGCTGGTAAAGTACTTAGCACAGTAGATAATCCGCAAAAAGTACTCAATACACATTCTTTTTTTCTTTTTCTTTTTTTTAAGATGCCATTTACTTATTTAAGAGAGAGCACACAAGTAGGGGGAGAGGCAGAGGGAGAGGGAGAAGCAGGATCCTCAGTGAGCAGGGAGCTTGACACGGAGCTCTATCTCAGGACCCTGAGATCATGGCCTGAGCTGAAGGCAGATGCAACCGAGCCACCCAGGTGCCTCTTAATACACCTTCTTGTTAGGGGCCTACTATGTGCTGGATACTCTGCTAGGCTCTCAGCCACAGGGCTGAATAAGATATAACAACACAATATTAAAATGAGATGAGATACTAAAAACCAGATGGTCTATCCCTGCCTAGGAAATCTAGGACCAAGAGGAGGAAAGGACTTGCCCAAAGTCACAGGTTAGTAGAACAGACCTGGGGTAAGACATTCCCCTGACTCTGTATTTGCACAAAAAAGATTAATGTTTCAAGCTGTGGAGACTTAGATTCCTTTTCTGCTTATATTCTTAATCCTGCAGTACAGCCCAGCTACCCCAGTCCACAGTTACTACCTGGTGATGCAGGCGCTGCTGCGTGCCTTTGCCAGCTTAAGCCTGCTGGCAAGGCAAGAAGGGCAGTGGCTCTCATCCCAGCTCTGAAGAGCTGTTCTGCAGCAAGTGGCTGGTGTCCAGGGCCCCTTGGAGCAGGCAAGGCAGATCATAATCACTGATTCGGTAAGAAGATGGGTCACGAAAGGAGGGGGCCATGTCCCTGGCACCAACTCCCAAAATGTAACAGACATAATGTGACCACCTCTGCAGACAGTGGTCTAATTTGTGTCTCACAAACACCAACCAATCTTCTAATCATAGTATACCACGCTCACACTCATCTTAGTCCCTTGGCAAAGGCCCTCAGGGACCCAACTTAGATCTAGGACCCCAGCCAACTCTTGATACTGTCTTTCATTTGTTTTGGCTTCTGGGAAAGGGTGCTGCTAGTGGATGTGAGCCACCCTGAAAGTCACATACAGTTTTTAATTCCAGTCCAGATGGACTCCAGTTCACCAGCAGGTACCCTGCCAGGCACTGACACAGATGCCCTGGAGGTCAGAACAAATCCATGATCAGCATCAGACATTTCATAGACAATATGGAGCCCATTGTATCCTGAGCATCCTGGATCCCCCAAACCAAAATCAGGTTGCTGGGCAACTATGAGAGCAGAGAGATCCTGGATTTTGTTTTCCAAACTGATGGAGGTGAGAGGTCCGAAAAACCTATGAAGAAATGGAATCAAATTAATTTTCTTTGCAGAGATAGCAAGATAGCATCTCTCTACCTTGGAGGTTTTCTTTCCCACCAGATCTTGAACTGGACTGAACCATTCATTCAGTAACTTATTTACAATATCTTTGTTTATTATGAGCCAGGTCCTTTGCTAGGTACAGCATTGTATTAGTGCTTGAGGCAACATACTATCTACCCTCACAGAGCTCACAGACTTGCAGAAAACATGAGCAGAAACACTGGAGCATACTACTGACCTAAACTCAGGGCTCAGGGAAGGCACCCTTAAAGAAAGTGAGGTTTAAGCTGAGACCAGAACCATGAGTAGGAGTAAGCTGGGGAAAGTGTGAGTATCTCAGGGAAAGGGAACAGCATGAATGAAGGCTTGAGGTGGGGCAGTATCACATACTAATAAGAACGATGATGATGATGATTATGATGATGATGATGATGATGATGATGATAGCAACTACCATTTACTTAGTGTTTGTCACATGCTGATTACTTTATATGGACTGACTGATTTGATTCTTACAACTGCCATATGAAGTGAATGTTATTATCCCAGTTTACAGAGGATGAACTAAGAATTTGGTTCTGAGTCAAATAAGCCCCAGTCATATGGCCAGGAACTGGACTCTGATCTGGACAAGCCTGGCTCTGGAGCTTGCTCTCTGATGACCACCATCCAGTCATTCATTAGCTAATACTGAGTACCTGGCTAGAAGTTGGGGCTATAAAGAAGACAAAGATAGCTATCCATCATCAAGAAACTCATAGTCTCTCAGCGAAGGCATCAGGGCCTGGAACAGAGAGCAGTTTTGAAATCTTGAAAGTACTGTCTCCCAGCAGCCAGGCCCACTCCTAATATTAGCAGGATGTAGGACAGGGTACAATTGGAAGCCCACTGCATTAGGTTCCTAAGTCTGTCTTAACAAACTATCACAAACTTGGCTTTTAAGACAGCATGAAGGGGTGCCTGGGTGGCTCAGTTGTTAAACGGCTATCTTCGGCTCAGGGCATGATCCTGGAGCCCCAGGCTCGAGCTCCGCATCGGGCTCCCTGCTCAGCAGGAAGCCTGCTTCTCCCTCTCTCACTCCCCCTGCTTATGGTCTCTCTCTAGCTGTGTTTCCCTCTGTCAAATAGATAAATAAAATCTTTAAAAAACAAAACAAAACAAAACTGGCAGGAATTTATTCCCTCACAGTTCTGGAGACTAGAAGTCTGAAGACAAGGTGTCAGTGGGGCCATACTCCCACCAAAGGCCTTAGGGGACAACCCTTTTTCCATCTTTCAGCTTCTGGGGGTTCCCGGGTATTCCTGGGCTTGGGGCAGCCTTGTCCTTCACATGACCTTCTCCCTTGTGTCTCTATGTCTTCTCCTCTTTTGTAAGGACATTGGACTTGTGGCCTACATGCTTAAGCCAGGATGACCTTATCATAAGATCCTTCACTTAATTACATCTACAAAGACCCTTTTTCCAAATAAACTCACTCTCCTAGGCACCAGGGATTAAAATCGGGACATATCTTTTTGGGGCCATAATTCAATCCACTAAATCCACATATATCTAAATATTTAAAAGTTATAAATTAAGCTAACAAACTGGTAAGTAACTTACATTCTATCTTCTTACCTTGATATTTCTACCATCACAAAAACAAAATTTAAAAATATGTACAAACCTATGGTTTCATATGACCAAAATTAAAATATCAAAGTTAATTGAATTTAATCATCCTTGTTTATATAAAGGAGGCCCATTGATAAGGTGATGATATTTAAGTAATTAATACATACGTATTTCATAAGTTATTATGTATGTTCCATGAAATTTATTTTTTTTAATATTTTATTTATTTATTTGACAGAGAGAGATCACAAGTAGGCAGAGAGGCAGGTAGAGAGAGATGGCGAAGCAGGCTCCCTGCTGAGCAGAGAGCCCGCTGTGGGCCTCGATCCCAGGACCCTGAAATCATGACCTGAGCTGCAGGCAGAAGCTTTAACCCACTGAGCCACCCAGGTGCCCAAAATTTATTTTTTTTAAGATTTTATTTATTTACTTATTTGAGAGAGAGAAAGAGAAAGAGAGAGAGAAAGCATGAGAGAGGAGAAGGTCAGAGGGAGAAGCAAACTCCCTGAAGAGCTGGGAGGCCAACGTGGGACTCAATCCCAGAACTCTGGGATTATGACCTGAGATGAAGGCAGTTGCTCAACCAACTGAACCACCCAGGCATCCCTGCAATTTATTTTTCTTGTCTTCAGTTCAATAAAATCGTATATTCCTATGGTCAAGAGTTTCACATAATTTGTGTTAAACTGGTACAGGTAAGGACACTAAGACTCCCCTCACAAGTTTGTTGTAACAATGAAATGAGTCCAGTCTTTGAAAAAGTAAAATGTGAACTGTATTCAAATTGTATGAAATTTGAATAAGTTTTCATTTAAAATGTAAATTGAGTATAAAATTTATAAAATTAGGGACACCTGGGTGGCACAGTTGGTTAAGCATCCAAGTCTTATCTTCAGCCCAGATTGTGATCTCAGGGTCCTGAGAGGGAGTCTTGTGTTGGGCTCTGTGCTCAGAGTCTTCTTGGGAATTTCTCTCCCTCTCCCTCTGCCCCTGCCTCTAAAATAAATAAATAAATCTTTAAAAAATAAAAATTAAATTTATTTCTCAAATACTTATAAATATTTCCTTCTAAAAGATTCAGGTTAGTAGATATTCAATTTAAAAGGTGAAACATAAACTATAATTAATGAATATCGAATTTTTAAACAATTATTTACAATGACCTTAATTTTTAATTCAACTTTTTGAAAATTTAAAGTTTAATAAATTTTTTAGTATTTTTTTATTTATTTCACAGAGCAAGTGAGAAAGAAAGAGAGAGCACAGGCAGAGGGAGTGGCAGGCAGAAGGAGAAGGAGACGCAGGCTCTCTGTGGAGCAGAAAACCCAAATTGGGATGCCATCCCAGGACCCTAGGATCATGACCTAAACTGAAGGCAGATGCTTAACCGAATGAGCCACCGAGGTGTCCCTAAATCTTAATAAATGTTTTATAAAAATAAGATTATTTGTAATCTGAGCACTGAATGCCCATATAGTTGATCATGTCAGCAATCAGTGTCATACTCCACAGATATTACATCTAGACCTATGTATGTACCAATTTAAGAATAGTATAAATTTATAATATTGTAAAATATTACTTTTCCACCATACATAACTGCTATGAATACCATAATAATTCTGAGTACCTCCAGAACCACAAACTGGAACATGAAAAGAAACTAAAAAAAAAAAAAAAAAAGGATGCATGGGACTACTAAAATCATATACTTTATTACTTTATTATCAGAGCCTATTGCCTTCAAGCTACCAAAAATAAAGGTTTGACACGCTAATTTGTCTTTTCTCTTACCTAAGTGCTTCCACTGCTCCAGTTCTCCTCAGTCTTTTTCTAATGACGACAGCCCCACAGCCACATACCTGAATGAGTTGACTTGTGTTTCAGTGACACAGAGCAAGAGACATGAAGAAACATCTTCCTGGGGCGTGTATGGGGTTACCTATGAAAGTGAATGTCCGAGTTTGTGGGGAATGATATGCCAGCATTCATAGCTATATCTCAAGTGACAGAGGCCCTTGTGTGTTCTTATACTGTGTGTGTATGTGCTTATGATACACACATCCTTCTAACACACACGGGACAGGTTCCTCTCTTGCCCAGCGTAAGTTCTAGAATACAACCCCCAACATCTAAATCTCACCTGGCCTCCCACGGTGGAGGCTGCATCCTCTCTCCCCACCTCAGAGAGAGACAATCAGCCTTCAATGCTCTGCCGCAGAGCTACTGTTGGATCCCTACCCCTGACCTCTCTGCTGCTGACCACCTCCCCACCCACCTTCCCATCACCTGCTGATCTCTCTGGGGCCACCTTTACTTTCCTCTGGAATCAACTGATCTGTGTGTTCCTAGACTGTCCTAACACTTCATTTACCAGGGCCCCCAGAATTCTTGCCGCAGTTACTGGACCTACTTTCTTTGTTGATGTCTGTTAGCCGACAGTCCAGCTCTGGTTATCTTTAGGAGCTGGATCCCTGAATAATCTTGTTGCTTCCACAACACCTGTAAGGCATAGTTTTCCTCCTTTTGGGTTAGATCCAGTTCCAGACTAGTTTCACTAGCTAAAAGCACCCCATCATAGAAAATGCCAGGGGTGGGGCACCTGGGTGGCTCAGTCATTAAGTGTCTACCTTTGGCTCAAGTCATGATCCTAGGGTCCTGGGATTGAGCCCTGCATCGGGCTCCCTGCTCAGCAGGAAGCCTGCTTCTCCCTTCCCACTCCCACTGCTTATGTTCCCTCTCTCACTGTTTCTCTCTCTCTCTCTCTCTCTCTCTCTCTCTCTCGTTAAACAAATAAATAAAATCTTAAAAGATGAAAGAAAATTCCAGAGTTGCCTGGGTGTCTCAGTTGGTTGAGTGTCTACCTTTGGTTCAGGTCATTATTTCAGGGTCCTGGGATGGAGCCCTGCTTGGGGATCCCTGCTCAGCAGGGTGTCTGCTTCTCCCTCTCCCTCTCTTTCACCTGAGCACTGACCCTCTCTCTCTCTTTCTCTTTCTTTCAAATACATAAATAAAATCTTAAAAGAAGAAGAAAAGGAGGAGGAAGAGAGGGAGGAGGAGAAGAAGAAGGAGAATGAGAAGAAGAAGGAGGAGAAAGAAAATGCCAGAGGGACTCCTGTCTCTTCTCCCTGACTGGGTGCAGTCCCTTATCTTATTATAATGAAAGTTGTAAATGGTGAAGTCCAGCCTGAAAACATTGAGGGATGGGGAGTTGTTTGTTTGGCTAGCAGTTTTTACAAGTTTGCTTCTGAATGCCTTGAAGCAGGGCTTGTGTCATTCTCCCAATTTTCTTATACTCAACCTAACTCTCATACTTACATTATCAGCCTAGTCCTGTGGGCAAACAATAAAACATTGTTTTTAGAGCCAGATAGAACTGGATTTGAGTCTCTTCTCTCTTTCTTACCAGCTCTATGAGTAATGCATCCTTTTAGAGCTCTGTTCTCTCATCTTTCAAAGGATAAACAAAACATAGGTAGCAGACTGTGATGGAGACCAGAAGAAAAGGTATTCAGTGTATGTCTACACACACCAGATGTGCAGTAGCTGCTGGTTCTGCGCCCCTCATACAGGCTCCTTAGTCCTCGAACTGCATTCCCAAATCTGCCAGGGTTTAGGGTTTCTCAGTCTGGACACATTATCACTTGGTTCTGAACAGGGCCCTTTCCTTCCTCAGGATGAAGCAATTAAAGACTCAGGGGGATAGCCCGCAGCTAGGAACCTAAGTCAACTAAATCCAATAAATGACTTCTTCTATTATGTAGAAATCATGGGTGCTCGTAGGTACTAATTGGCTGTCTTCTCTACTTTCCTTTACAGCATTTAAGTAGTTCCTTAACACAATTTTATTTTGAAGTTTCCTAATTATATTACTCCAGGCACCTATTGTCAGTGAGCTTGCCAGTGGGCGGGGGGAGGATGGAGAGGTTATTTATGCATTCTTATATTCCACAAGCACCTATGGGGTAATTCTGATTATCTCAGCCTGGCGGAGCACACCAAAATACAAGGTGCAGTCCCTGCCCTTAAGGAACCTAAGGATCACGGGTGAGGAACGACAAATACAGGAAATGATTACATCAAAACTGTCTGGATTGGGTGACACATCCTTAAGGGGAATGATGTTGTGGGGGGAAGGCTCAATAATAGTAATATACCTGTGGTTATGTTTTAACTATTTTTACATGTAAAGAAATAAAGCAGATAGGAGCTGTGCCCTGGACCAAAGAAATAGCTATTGGCAGCTGGACTGAGCCAGAGGAGCCTGCCCTAGTTGGAGTGAAAGCCACACGCCGATGAGTGGTTTCATTTCCATAGTCACCATCAGGATCTAAATGATGGCTATAATGCCCCCAAATGTTTTTCCTGCTCCTGGTCTTTCTCCTAATTGGAGAAATCTGTCATACTCTCGTTTGACAAAATATCCTAAGTACTGTGTGAAAAAAATCACTCTCCTACTCAGAAACTTTCGATGGCTCTCTACTGCCCAGCGAAGCCTATCACTGCTCACTGAATCGAGTAGCCCTCCCAGCCTCTGTGTCCTTGTACATCAGCTAGAGTCTCAAGGGTTGGACTGAAAGATAGTTGGAGAAAGGAAGGTAGCAAACTGAGTTTAAATCCCAGCTCAGCCATTGGCTAGCTAATGTAGACCCCTAAAGAAAAGAATTCAGTTTCCTTGTACTTCAAATTTATTTGAAGAGATTACACATTGAAATACAATGAAAAACTTAGAGTATTGCTTAGCACATAATAAACACTCAGTGAATGCTACGCATCAGTAGAGCAATAGAAGTGTTGATTAAGGAAGCAAGTGAACCTGGAGCAAAGTCTCTACTCCCAACTCTTCCAGCTCAGCTGATGGCCCAGTGAAGATATTGAGGTCTATTGATCACATCTATGGGTAGTATATAGCAAAGAGGGATAGCAAATATTTTGGATGATGGACTCATATCCCCAAATGATGTTAACAAGCAACTGAAATGGACAGATATAACAAGGTATACGGAATAGATGGAAATTCAGTCCAGTTTTCAATGTGCTGATAACCCAGTTCTCTGGAAGGAGAAAACAATAGCCTGGGTTTGTAGCTTTTGTTGATTTCCATGGTATAAATATTCCTACTACAACTGATGCCAAGCTACCGAAGTGATGTCACCGAACTCCGAACTGTGAAGAGATACTTACACTGGCTCTCGTGACCAGTATAAGCTGGTTTCAGTACACCACTGAAAACAAAAATTTCTAAACCAGAATTTTAAAAAAATGGTTTGAGAAGAAACGTGGCATAGTTCCTTACCCTAAAGCATTTCCATTTACTGGCTGGATTCAACGTGTGAAAGAAGCCAGGCAGTGAAATAAATGCCTATGAGCTTGGGCTCTATAGTCAGACCGCCATGGATTCGAATCCCACTGCCCTGCTTGCCAGTTGCATGATCCTTGACAAGTCACTAAATCTCTTTAACTCTACTTTCCTCCTCTATGAAATGAGAATAATGATGTCTACTTCCTAAGTTTACTCACAGAGTTACATGAGAAATGTCCAGAAAGAGCTTTGCGATAAGAAAAAGGTCAAGCAATCAAAAGGGAAAACTGGGCAAAATGTGTGTATAAAGGAGCTTTATCTGAATAACACATCACTCAATACTTACTGATTTCAAACAGCAGCCATCTACTTGGCCACAGTTGGCAGTCCAGGCAGGGCTCAGAGGGAATGGCTCTCTTCCTCCTCAAGGGGTTAGCTGGGCTCCCACATGTTTGCAGTCAGCTGATGATCAGTGGCCTCACTTATGGTTGGCAGTTGGCAGGACTAACAGAAGTCCCTGGGCTACATGTGTGTTACCATCTGGATGGCTAGTCTGGGCTCCTTCATATGGTGGTAGGTGCAGGCTTCCCAAGAGCAACAAGAAAAAGCCAGCACCACTCTTGGGTCTTTCCAAGCCTCACTTTTTCTCATGTCATTGGCCAAAGCAAGTCATATGTGTCAGCGCAGGGTCAGTATAGTGGGAACTACCTAAGGGTGTGGACTAGGAGAGGGAAATGATCATGGCTACTTTTTACAGTCTGCCACAATGTAAGAAGAGGCAATTGATAAAAGAGAAAATCTGAATGGCCAATAAATGCATGAGTTGTCCAATCTCACTAGTTATGAGGAAAATGCAAATTAAAATAAGATATTTCATATTTATCAGGTTGATAATTTTTTAAAAGTCTGATAAAACTCAGGGATGGTATGAAAATGGAGAAATGAGCAATGCACTACACGGCTGCTGGAGAGCGGACATATCATGACACTCAGACATGGTGATCAAAAGGAATAGTTTCGGTTTCTGTGAATCACTATTGAACACCTCCTTCTTATGGAATCATCAGACAATAAGATTTGATACATTATATATGGACACTTTATTTTTATATATGTATACATATGTAATAAAACATAAAACATGGATGGGAGAGATACATACCAATTTCAGAATATTATTTATCTCGGGATAAAGAGATGAAGAGCAAAGAACGAAAAATAAAGGAGGCTTTGAATTTATTTGTACGTTCATTCCTCAAAAAAAGTGAAATGACTGTGACAAAATAGATATTTGTTGTATTTGAGAGATACAGGTCCATGAGCATTTATGTTTGAGATATTCAACATACTATATCTTTGAAATATTCCATAATCAAAGCAATATTGAAAGAAAGATATCTGACAGTTCCTTTAAACGGAGGAGAAAAAGTTGGGGAATAAGAGGACTAAGTTATGTAACTGATTGGTGCCATCAAGTGCCTGCGGGGCGACCTGACTGGGTGGAGGGGGGGGGGGCAGTGAAGGGATTCTCCCAAGGCAAAACAAAGGAGATAGAAGTGTACTGAGTTCACTGTAAGGGAGCAATGGGCAGGACAGCAAAGTTGAGACTGTCTGCCAGGAGGCAGTGTTAGGAAGCTGCAGTTAAGGGGGAAGGTAAGGAAGGGGGGAAACATGTGCAATTTCCCTTTTTGATACCTGTATCCATGTATGAGTAACCCACCAGTCAGCTTGGGCTTATGGATATTTTGAGGTGGGTCACCTAATGGGTCTGTTTGCATTCAGCCTGGGGGTGGGGGCATCACTGTGAGCCCTTCTACCTTGCTTAGATGTCCATTGTTCAAGTTGGTCGCCTAAGAGTGGTCTCTATGATTTTAGTTCACATTCATCGCAGTACGGAAAGAAAGAGCGCGTCTCCAACCCTGCTGGGTTCCGCACTGATCAGACTGCGCCCGAGCACACTGGGGGAAGGGCCGCGCTCTGCACTGATCGGACTGCGCCCGAGCACACTGGGGGAAGGGCCGCGCTCTGCACTGACCGGACTGAGCCCGAGCACACTGGGGGAAGAGCACGCGCTACTGTGCGTGTAACCACTTGTTCAGTCAGCCGCACCATCAGAGCATCTACCTGGCTGTCACGGAGGACTTCACAGAGGGCAGAAAAACAGAGGCCCTCCTCTCCGAGACTTAGCTTCCATCCCAGACAATGCACGCAGCAGCCTTAAGGGCACAGAGGATAGGAGGAGTGGGGGGCCAGAGGTGGGGAAGTTGACTGCGTGGTGGCTGATGAAAACCTCCGCCCAGACCATGCTGTGTAGGGAATGCTGTCAAGGCTGCCGTCCACCTCCCTCTCCACACTGGCTCTGAATCCATAGGGAACCCTGAAGCTTCCCATGGAACAGCTCTAGGGGCCTTCCTGCATAGACACGCTCAGCATAGACAGGGATACATGGGTCTGTGTGCCCGCAGCTCTCACCAGAGCCTTCCCCCAAACCCAACCTTAGCATCTCTGCGAGAACTTCTCCCCCAGGTGGAGCGGAGATGAGAGCCCTCTGCTCCACCCATCAGTTCCTCAGAGGCTTTTTACCCTCAAGGTTGAACTGCAAAAAGGGTTATTTTTGCTGTACTGTCTTTTTATTTCTTTTCAACCTCTTATTTCCTATTCTGTAATTATTGCCAAGAAATGTTCACAGAAAACATGCTAGATTTCTGACAGTCTGTCATGTGGGAGAGAGATGAGCTCTTCCTGTGTGCTGCCCAGACTGCAGTCTGACTGGGGAACACGTGGGGAGAGGGCTTTCTGACCACTGGAAGGGGGAATTCTCAGGCTGCTAGATCCAGAGCCTGTTGCCTCCCCTGAGCTTCACACAGAGACTAAACAAGAACACTGAAGACCAAACGGTTGGCCTTACAAATTCTACAGATTGTCTCCATTTTTCGACGATCCCAGAATAATCATTGTAAAATATTTTAAAGTTATAGAAATGTTTAAGACAGTGTAGCCCCATCATCTCATCTTTTAGAGAAAGACACTAACACTTGGATATGTATCCTTTTAAATTTTTTTGATGGATGTACAAACTTTTAGATATGAAAAAGGACTCATATTTGATGTAGATTGATCTCAATTTGCCCCAACCCCATTAGGTTGTATCCTGGAAGACTCTCCCATGTCAGGACGTGCAAGACTGGCTCATTCTCTTTGCAAGTTGCATGATTCCTGCCTCCACAAATACCCATTGAGTGCAAACACCCACCTAAGGTCAGGCACTGCTCTAGGCACTTGTGAACCCAACAGTAGACAGAACAAAGGTTTTGCCCTCATGAGACTTCCTTATATCCTAGCAGAAAGAAAAAAATATATACCAACAAACCAATAAAACAGAAGATGTTCCGAGGACACATGCCATGAGGAAAAACAACGTGGGTTAAGGGAACATCATACAACAAAGGACACTGCTGATTTAGACTACATAGTCATGGGAGACTTTTCTGAGGAGTTCTGTATCAGTTATCTGTGGCTGTGTAACACATTATTCTAAAACTTCATGGTTTTAGCCACAATATTTATTTTAACTCACGGTTTCGACAGAACCAGCGTCCAGAAGCAGCTGAGCAGCATCGTCTGCCTCAGGGTCTCTCACAGGCTGTAGCCAAAGTGTCAGCCGGGGCTTCTGTTACCTGAGGGCTCCAACAGGGAAGGATCTGCTTCCAAACTCACATGCTGTTGGCAAGAATTAATGTCCCACAGGCTGTTCTCTGAGGGCCTCAGTTCCTCACTGGCTCTTTGTTGAAACTTTCTCTGAGTTCCTTGTCACATGGACCTCTCCACAGGGTGGCTTACAACATGGCAACTGGCTTCATCACTGAGCAAGAGAGAAGATCCAGAAAGGGAGGGACAGAGTCAGCAAGATGGAAGTCACAGTATTTTTTTTTTTTTTAAGATTTTATTTATTTGACAGAGAAAAACACAGCCAGAGAGGGAACACAAGCAGGGGGAGTGAGAGAGGGAGAAGCAGGCTTCCTGCGGAGCAGAGAGCCCAATGCGGGACTCGATCCCGGGTCTCCGGGACCATGATCTGAGCCAAAGGCAGTCGCTTAACCAACTGAGCCACCCAGGCGCCCCTGCACAATATTTTATAATCAATCTCAGAAGGGGCATCCTCCATTTTTGTTATGTTCTATTCCTTAGTAGTGAATCAGCAAGTCCAGCACACACTCCGAGGGAAGGGATCACACAGCGTGCAAGCACCAGGAGGACGGGTCATGGGAGCCATATTGGTGATGCCTACTATGGGGTGGTATTTGGACAAAGACCTAAATGAAGTGAGGGAGAAAGTTACGGCAATATCTGGGGAAAGAACCTTCTGAGAAGAACCAGAGCAAAAGCAAAGTCTCTGAGGTTGGCATGACCTTGACCTGCATCAGGAACAGCAAGGAGCCCCCTGTGGCAGGAGCAGTGCAGAGGAAGAGTGGCCGTGAGTGAGGTTGATGAGAGAAGCAGAGATGAGATCATGGCAGCCCTTGCAGGCCTGGGGAGGACTTGGCTTTTAATTCCCAAGCAACAGTTTCCCTAGTTTGCATAATTTATTTACCTAACTCCTCACTGTCCAAGATCAGTTATAATTTGTTGTTTCTGAAAATACCACACCCTTACATGCATGTGTCCGTACATTTGTGCTGGTATTCATACTGCATATATACTTGTAGGTATGTATGTGTATGTGTCGCTTCAGGGGATTTTTCTGGATCAAAAAGTATATGTGCTTACAAATGTGGTTACACACATATAGCCAAAGTGCATTTAAAATGGCTTTCCCCATTGTCTCTCCCATCAATATGGTGCAAAAGGAGAACCCTGGCCAACACTAAGTAGTATTAAGCTTTTGAATCTTTGTTAATCTAATGTGGAAAATGTGGCATTTCATTGTGATTTGCCTTTGCCTTTCTTCTCTAAAGAGAATGAACAGTTTTGCATCTCTAAGGAGGATGAACCTTGTTGCATCTTTCTGTTTCTACCTCTGTAGAGCCTGTTGGGGTCTAAGGATCCTCTTCTCTAATGGCCCCGATGGAAGCTGGCCCTGTGGGCCCAGGTGCTTTCCAGCTGTCCAGCACTGCTTACCTTTGCTCCCTAGGGTCCCAGGACCCGCTCTGGCCTCCCCACTACTGAGCCATTGCTTACTGCCTTTGCCTGAACTCCATCCCCACGTGCATGCCCTCAGTACCCAACATCCAGCTGTCTCCACCACCCTGTGTACCAAAGCTCTAGGGTGCTCAGAGCACATCCATAAGGCAGCAGGGGTAGTAATGACTGGGAAAGTATCCACTAAACTCCTATTCAGCTCCAGCTCCTACAGCTCTCTGCCCTTGGGCCAAGTGCCCAAAAAAATGGGTCTTCATTTCTTTCCCTAAACTGAGTTCAGAAATAACAGCTTCCTCTTCAGTAAGTTGGCATGAAGATTAAATAGATAGGCTACTAAGTAGAGGACCAGGCACTTAGTAGGTGGTCAGTACGTGTAAACTGTCGCCATCAGTTTGTGCTGCCGTACTTGCCATGGAGTTCTTGCAAGGCAGCGATAACATCTTACTCATTTTTCTATTCCTGGAAGCACCTCATGTGGCGGCTTGCACAATGCCGCATTTGATAATTATTTGTACAATTTTCTGTGTTCTGTGTCAAATAAAGGGATTCACACCTGAATGAATGAATGAATCACATGTGTAGTCTTAATATGAAGGGACTTAACTGCCAACTGTTATCTCGTGCACAACTGGGAATCCTTGAAGGATTTCTTGAAGATTAAATAACATAAAGCGATGTTTTAAGAAGGAATTTAAGGAATAAGTAAATTTGCAAATAAGATTTTTTTTAAAAAACCTGAAGATCTCCTCAATCCCCATGAAGGCAAGGGGCCAATACATATTGGAAGTGTGTTTTCAGCTGTCTGCTCATGCATAGGCTCAGCAGCCTGCCCCCCGCTTTCTCTAGCTCAGCCTGACCCTCCCGTCAACAACTACTGGACAGGGGCCCTCTAGAAATGAACACACAAATGTGCTTCCCATTTTTTTTTTTTGCCTCTGGCAGTCTTTCCAACATGCACAGTGGTTTAAAACAGAGGCAGACAACCACAGCCCTCAGGCCACATCCAGCTTATAGATATTTTGCTCCACAAACACAGTATTTTCTTAAAAATCAAATTAAAACTCAAGAAGTTTCAATTTTTTAAAAAAAAAATACATATATCTGGCTTCTCTTACAAAAATGGAGATCTGGCCACAGGAGCCAGCACTCCCATGTGGAAATATCTGTCTGGGATCATGTAGCAGCAGCCCCTCTTAGACGGGTATGTGCCTGATCCCCAGGGCCCTCCCCATCCCCACCTGCTGATCTCATCATTCATGTTGCATGGATGCTGAACCTCATGAGCTTTCAACACTGGTGTCAAAACCATCATTCCAAGTAGATACTGGTCTTGCCCTTCACTAATGAGTATTTCAGCCCCATACAATCCTTCAAGGCACAGAGCAACAATTTCTTCAGCCCGGATGTGGTTTTCAAGAAAGACACCCTTATATTCAAATACATCTGGGCACTGTCTACAATTCTAATCTCTGGGTACTGAGTCCTTGTTTGATTGCCAGTTTTACTAAGAAGCACCTCTATAAACATGCAGTGGAAAACGTTTTGGGGAAACACCACCTGGGAACGGTCAGAGACCTTCCGGACCTAGAGAAAACCCTGTATTCCCAGAAGGAATCTGTGGTCAAAGGGCAGAGAGGGGTATAGCTGTGAGCCCCCAGGAGCCCCCACTTGCACCATGAACAGATGCACAGCAGTCCTGAAAAGGGACCCGAATGGAACTCTCAGACCCACTGCACCTACCTTTCTTCTTGAAGGGTAACTGATTGCACCTTCCTGCCCGCCAGTGGTAGCAGTGACTACCACAGGAGAGCCAGAGGGCAGGACATGGAGGCAAAGCTCCATCATCTTGCTTCCAACTTGTAGCACTGGTAAATAGGGTGATCCTTCTGAAACGCAGTTCTTTCTACATTCACTACAATACTTGAAATCCTCAATGGCTCCCCATTTCCTTCTGAGTGAAGTACAGAATCCTTAACCTGGCATTCTAGGCCCCCCACCAAGTATCCCAGACTACCTTTCCAGTTTCTCTCCCACTATTTTCCTGCAAAGCCCCATGAAGTGTGCACAGTTCATGTCCTTCATGTCTTTGCCCTTGGTGATTCCCTCTGCCTGGAAAAACCTTCTCCTATGACCATATATCTAAATCTTTTTTTTAAAAGATTTTATTTATTTATCTGACAGAGAGAGAGAGATCACAAGTAGGCAGAGAGGCAGGCCAAGAGAGAGGAGGAAGCAGGCTCCCTGCCGAGCAGTGAGCCCGATGCAGGCCTCAATCCCAGGACCCTGAGATCATGACCTGAGCCGAAGGCAGAGGCTTAACCCACTGAGCCACCCAGGCACCTGAATATATCTGAATCTTATCCAACTTTTTTTAGTTTAGTTCGTATGATTAACCAATTCCATCTAACTGGGAGCAATCTCTCTCTGATCGTATAATAACATTTTTATCATCCATTATATACTCCTTGAGGGCAAGATTTTGGTCTTATTCAGTGCCTTGTGCATAGTAAATACTTGCTATGGATGGATGGATGGATGGATGGATGGATGGGCGGATAGACAGATGGATGGGTGAACAGGAGGGTAGATGGGACAGTGACAGACACTGGATAGATATCTTGCTGTGGAGGTGATGTTAAATCTTGTCTTCACTCCCTTCTGGGCTCTCTGCAGCCGACTTCATTGGTGAACAAGAGGCAGACTGGTCCAAAAAGAACCAAAGATGTATTTTCTATATCAAAGTATGAAAATTACCTCCTCAGTGCTGAAGGCATTGAGGATTCATTGATTTCCCTTTTTAAACTTACTACCATCTTTGCTCATGAGAAGGGGATACAGCTTTCCCATGCTATCCTCAAGCAGTGCACTTCCACAAAACCTCTAATAAGCCAAAACGGCATACAGAGAGTGAAGAAGTCATTACCATTAGTTTATATGGAAAAATGGCTGAGCATTCCTAGACCCCACAAAATAACCTTTCTTAGGTTTTTCTGACACTTTAGGACATATCCTGTTCACAGTTGCACAAAATAAATGGAGCTAAAGCACAGCTGCTCCCAGACACAGTTCAAAGCTGCGGTGGCTCGATGCTGAGCCACTGGGTACAGTCCCCAGGAAGGAGCGTGGTGGGGCCTCATGCTCACCGCCTCTGGAATGGCAGGCTACACAACAAAAACAAACGTTGAACACTGTTTGCACTTCTCACCATTTTTCGTAAAGTAAAATCTTCCTTGGATCTCTTTTAGTTAGTGAACATAGGTCCTTCTATGGGTCTCTCATAAAAGCAAAGCTGAAGAACTCGGACTTTTGAAAAGTGGGGAATCCCTGTAGCACATAAATCCCCCTTGAGTGTCCCACAAAACAGCCCCCGAGCCAGCTGTTGCATTTCAGGTAGTATCACTCGGAAGATTTCTTGAACCTGGGGTAGCTGTTAACAAACCAATATGCTGATCGGTTCCCAAAATATAAATCAGAGGCAGTCAGTTTTGGTGGCTGCTTGGCTCATGAAAGGTGACACCCCTCTAAGCAGAGAATATGCAGCCCCCCCACCCCCCCGCAACCAAACAGTGAGTGCTTCCAACAGCCCGCAGTACTTACAGCCACAGTCATGGGTCTGACAGCTGTAGATCCCTCCTGGAAACACAAACTCTTCCCCTTGTGTGATGCTGCCTTCTGGGTTCTCATAAGGACTCCGTGAGATAGGGATGCAAAGTATGCCCATCTCTCTTTGAAGGTGAAAGAGCATCAGAGAGGACAGCTACCCCCGCATAATGTGGAGGTCTAGCTAGTGGGGAGCCACAAGGAAGACCTAGCCTTTGCTTCTTCACAGCAACCTGCCTTGCTATTGTGTGACCTCCTCACCCCCACCTTTGCCTCTGGGTCTACAAAAGGGAATTACCAGATACCAAGTAGCCAGTTTATTAATGACACTATGGTCATTGTTATGGTCATTGTTTAGAATGTTAGCACAATGTCGGCCAGGGAATTATTCTTAATGCCTAACTGAAATTATTTCTACATAGTGTGATCTCAGTCTCCTTTGTCCCATTCTCGTCTCTTTAATAGCCTTTGGAAGAAGGGCAAGCCCTGATTTTTCAAAGGAATAAAACGGTGCCTATCAAACCCTTGATCGATTGTGTAATAGAGGGAATGCAAACTCCAAGATGGGGAGCATGTTCATTTCCTGGGACCAACTTAGACTCACTAAGAACAAGGCCACATGAGATAGGCTTGTTGGTGGGACGACCACAGGAAGAATCAAAGGGATGCAATAGAAGGAGTGCCTATCGATTTTAACAATGTCTTTGAACGGAGTTTCCTATAATATCATTGTGAACAAATTACAGAGATATGGACCTCATGATAATATCATTCAGAGGATTTGTGACTGGTTGAATAAATTCAGAGATGATGATTAATGTGTGATGCGATCCTACAGCATACTCTGAATGATATAATAAAGAATTTTGACCTCTGTCTTACCTAGTTCGAAACTTTTATCAAGTATTATTAAATTTTTGGCCTCTAGAGCCAATCTAACCCATATACATGGCTTAAGGCTAAGAGGGGAAGCTGAGGAAAGGAATCACAGAACCTGCAAGCCAAAAGCAGTGTGGAGAGATGGATATATCAGTTCAAACCTGACAAGATAAGCGGCACCTGGGTGGCTCAGTCGGTTAAACTTCCAACTCTTGATTTTGGTTCAGGTCACGATCTCAGGGAGGTAAAGTCAGGATCCACAATGGGTGTGGAGCCTGCTTAAGGTTCTCTGTCTTGGGTGCCTGGGTGGCTCAGTGAGTTAAATACTCTGCCTTTAGTTCAGGTTATGATCTCAGGGTCCTGGGATCGAGGCCCGCATCAGGCTCTCTGCTCGGCGGGGAGCCTGCTTCCTCCTCTCTCTGCCTGCCTCTCTGCCTACTTGTGATCTCTCTGTGTCAAATAAATAAAATCTTAAAAAAAAAAAAAAAGATTCTCTGTCTCTGCCCCTTCCCTCTTCCCTCCGTACCCTCCCCCTGACCCCATTTGCAGGAGATGCACAAGCTCTCTTTCAAAAAAAAATTTTTTTTGATGGATATTTTTAAAACCTTGGGGTTCTGTTCAAGGACTCAAGTGCACAGATAGAGAATGATGAGACATACCTTGGAACAACTCCTAAGAACAAGTCCTCAGGTCTGAGTTTGCATGTAGGCTCAGATTCACACAGTAGTGTGGGGGCTCTGGCCAAGGAAGCTGCTAGGAGCATGGAGTGCAGTGTTTCGGTGGGAACTGGCTCCGGTCTGCTTGTCCCAGTGGTCCTGTAGCTCTGTGCTTAAGAAGGTCCCTGACCAATTGGAAAAACACCATAGGCAAGTGAAGAACAGGGAAAGATGCTGGAAACAATGTTAATTAAATCACAAATGAAGGTACTAGAACTGTTTAGCCCAATGATCTTTGTCTTCAAACATCTGAAAAACTCTCACTTGGGATAGTGGGTATTCTCATTGTTTGAACCCTGGGGGCAGCACTGGAACTAGTGGGTAAAAGCTAAAAGGAAGCAGATTTTTGTTCAACTTTAGGACAACCCTAAGAATTACAATTTTCCAGATAAGGCTATATGTCAGGAGGAGGCATAGAACCAAGTCTGAGACAGGCCCGCAATCAAGAGAAACTGTCATGTGTGTGTGGGGGGGGGGCGCTGGCAGGACGTGAGTGCTCTGAGCAGACACGATGACAACATAGGCAGTTGGTCTTAGGGGGCCATCAGCGAGGTGGCTGCGGGGCTGACCAGTTCTCTCTTGCGTCAAGCTCTTTACCTTTACAGTTTTTCCACACCTCCTTGCGTGTTCCAGCCCCTGACTGGCGCCCTAGCATTAATAAATCCTTCAAGCCAGGCCTAAAGATTCAGGCTGAGTGATTTCAGTATCTCCAGATTTTCTCAGGTGTCTTCTTCCTCTTCCTCTTCTTATCCTCCTTCTCCTTATCCTTCTTCTTCTTGCGTCCATATTGTTTTTTTATGATTTTTTTTCTTAACCAGCCTTTTGGGTTTCTCTCCAGTCCCTCCCCAGTCCTGCATGTCCCTTTCAGCTAGGAGGCTCCCCCAAAGAGCACAGTACTTTACTGAGAGCTAAAAAATTAAGGATGCTAATGATCCCCCCAACAGGGCTCATCAAATCTCCTCCCTGAAGCTATCTCCAAACAAGAGTCTCCTTTGTAAGGATTTATCAGAAGGGGGCAACTAAGTGAACCAGATGACAGTTGAGAGGGGAGGGGAATCCCCACTCTGTGAATGTCATTGTCTTGGGGCTTTTGATACATTTTATCACATGCAATCCTCACAATACTCCCCTGGTTAGGTCAATTCATCCCTTAAAAATGGAAGGGAACTGAGGCTCACGGGGTCAAGTACCTGCTCAAGGCGACATGGCTGGCAAGTTGCAGAGTCAGGATTTAAGTTCACGTCTGCGTGACTACACACTATTTCCTCCCCGCTACAGGTCTTTTCTGATTTGAGAAATCAGAATCCAGCAGGCTTCATCTTACACCCATTTTGAAATTAGTTGTAGAATTTCATTCTTCCAAGAGGTTTGCTTTGCAGCAACACTCAGGGAAAAAATGTCATGCCATGGGGCACCAACTGACAACATTAAAATGCCTTTAGAGAAGACAGAAAGGAGTAATGCAGGACCCTGGCCCTGAAATTAAATTCAGGATGCTAGCACTACTATTACAGACCCAGATTTGGAAGAGGGTGGAGGCGGACTGGCCCAAGTCCCTATAGAACCATCCCCACTCCCTGATCTCCAGTGTGTCTGAGCATCTTCCTCCCAGCGGAGGCACTTGTCTCTATAGTGATCCACCAAAGAAGTCATTTTCTTCACTTCTGCCCAAATTCTGATGTTTATAAAAGAGTCATAGACATGCCACAATACAGGCTTCCATTTTGTATTATCAATTTTCCCTAAAGAAATTCTGCAGTAAATTATAACTGTAAACACTACAGTATAATGTTGGCTGAGAGTAAGGGCTCTGGAGCCCTGGCTACTCCATCACTCACCAACCCAGGCTCCATCCCCACTCCTAACCGCTAGCTTCCCTGGGCCTCAGCCTCCTTCTTTGTATTGTCTCAAGAATTTAATTAGTTAATACATGGGATACAGAGTAAGTGATATATTGTGTGTTTTTTTTTTAAAGATTTTATTTATTTATTTGATGGCAAGAAAGATCACAAGTAGGCAGAGAGGCAGGCAGAGAGAGAGGAGGAAGCAGGCTCCTTGCTGAACAGAGAGCCCGATGCGGGCCTTGATCCCAGGACCCTGAGATCATGACCTGAGCTGAAGGCAGAGGTGTAACCCACTGAGCCACCCAGGCGCCCTTGGTTTGTTTTTTTAAGGAGAAGGGAAAACGTGGTCATCAGGCAGCATGCTCCCAACCCATGTGTTGGGAATAACAGCCAACACTCTCAAAGGACAGCTCTGAAGTTAGATTCTACATCCCTCCATTCATTACTCAGAACATCTCTACAACGTGCCACACCCGTGTTACCCACAACTACTGAAATCCTCAGCCGATGAGAGCTGAGTGCTAGTGATAAAGTGTGAGAAGAAGAACACAGCAATTCATTTTTTTGTCCTTGTTTTTTCTTAATTTGACAAGGTCACTATTGACATTAGCTGACTGTGTTCACTTCTATTTAGCAGTTCCATTTAGGGGCACCCTTTGATTGAGGTAGCCTGAGAAAAGAACAGAGAATTTTTCCAACAAGCTAGAGGTATCCTACATTCATTCAGTAACCGATTGATTCATTTACTTGATGAATAATTTTCTGAGAAACTCTTCATGGACTGCGCTCAGCTGGGTTCTAGAGATTCCATGGCAAGACAAAAAGATATGCTCCCTGCCCTTATGGTGCCTCTAGTGAGACACATGAAAAACAAGTACACAATTACATCACAAAGATCGTCAGGAGGGGAATAGCTTATGATGGCGACTCATGGAAGGAAGGCTGATGTTTAGACAAGGTGTTCAGAGAAAGCCTGAGGAGAAAATGGATAAGTTACAACCTAAAAATTTAGAAGAGGACCAGTGTGGCTAGAGAACAGCAGACATGGAGGGAAGTGAGGGCAGCTAAGGTTGAAGACTTAAGCAAGAGACAGGCCAATTAAAGTCTTACAGGCCCAGGTAAGAAGTTTGAATTTTATTTCAGGGGTGAATGGAAACCACTTGATAGCTAATGTATATTCTATAGATTGTCTGCCTGCTGTGTGAGGAAGGGCCTAGAGCAGGGCAGGACTAGAAGCAGAAATACCAGTAAGGGCCACTGCAGTTGTCTTGGGAGCAAAGATGGTGGCTCAGACTGGGGCAAAGGCATGGGTATGGAGAAAATTTCTCAGAAATAGCAGTGTAGCAGTTAGAGAATAATGGGGAGGGGGGTAGTCAATACAATATGTGAAGAATTTAATATTATTTTGTTATCAAGTCAAACTATTTATTGCCACAGACCAGGACAGTGAAATATTAAATATACCAGCTAACATTTATGTGTGACATGCTTTACAGATATTGTCTCATGAATCCTTATAATAGCCCCTTAAGGTAGGCATTATTATTATCTCCATATTATAAATGAGCAAAATGAGTCATAATCAGATAAGAAACTTGCCCAAGGATAATATTGTTAGTAAGTTAGTGGAACTGAGTTTTAACCCCAAGACTGTCTGATTCCAAAACTCAAGCCATAGGCACTGACAGCCTATTCTAGGGAGATTTTCTATTCTGTATGTGCTTGGCATCCCACATAAAATGTCTCCACACTCCCCATGCATGGTCTAGCTCCTTATCCTCTGGGCTGTCACACCTAGACACATTTACTGAACATTTATCATATGCCAGACTTTGGCATTTATTGTGCCCACTTTGCAGATTGGGAAGCTAAAGTACAGGAAGATTATACAACTTATCCAAAGTCATAAGCCTGGTCATCTTAAAACCCAGGCTGCCTCTCATGTGTGGCCACTGCCTGTTCCCAAGGAGTTTGTTCCTGGAGAGAAGATCCGAACTTACACAGAAGGTCCCCTGAATGGTGAGAGGGTCCTAAGGGCTGCTGCTTCGCCAAGCCAGGCCCTACGTTGGGGTCGAGTGATGGCAAACACAATGCGACTGACATGTTATTCCAGCCACGTGTAACGTGGTCACAAGCAGGTAACAGTAGGTTGCAAGCCCATGGAGGACCAAATCAAGCACAGAGATGGCCCTAATACCTCGAGAAAATCCTATCTCCCTCTGGTTCTCTTTTGTCACCTCTTTGGGGAGGTTGTCCTGATGACCCTACTTACAGTAGTGCCCCCTCCCTCATGCCACCTGCTACCCCATCAATCTTTAGCATTTATAACTCTTGGTTAGTATCATGTATCATTAACATGTTTGCCTGTCTCTGCCCACTAGAATGTAAACTTTATATTCTTTTTGCTTAGAATATGGGCACATAGCAGGCAATCAATCAATATTTGAGGAATGAATGATTGAATAAATTAGTTAGTTAATTACATTTTAGTTTGCATTTGCAGCTGAGGAAAACTATAAGCTTTCGGCAAATACACAGGTTTCTCCTGAGCTTAAGCATCTGGGACAACAGAAAGAAGGACTAAGAGGCAAACTGACAAGACGGCATGGGAAAACAACAATAGGATTAATGAAAATGGGCCAGACCTAGCCACTTGTAAGAGTCCCCATTTTGGCATGGTAGCCTTCTAGGTCCATGGGAGGTGCCTCAACACACTACAGAGCAATTAAACAAGCAACCAGAAGCTTGAGCTAGAAGTTCCCACTTAGTCAGAAGGTGCAAGGGAAAGGAAAGGAGCAGTGAGGGGAGGACTCCTTGGGAGAGGGTGATAAGGAGGAAGTGAAGTCCAGGGAGTACCCAGAAGAGGGGGAGGGCCCATGGTCCTCACCTCCTGGTTAATTATTCCCATTAGCCATAGTGGGGGCTCCCAAAGAGCCACACTCTCCTCTGCCTTCTGCTGTGGGCGGCAGCAGGAGGGACGTCATGTGTGCCTAGTTACTTTTGGAAATCTGTGCCCACTGGAAAGCAGTTCCATTTTGATTTGAAATTCAAAAAAATAATAATAACAGTTAAACAAAACAGAGGTTCTCTGATGCAGATGACAGTCATCCATTGCTCATTTTTGTCTTCCAAGAAGAACAAAAAACCAAACACGATCTTTCCCTGTTTGGGGGAACATTTTTGCAGGCTGGCTTTGCTCGCTCTCTTTTGAATACCTCGAGCAGAACACCCCTCGTGTTGTTAATGACTTCAAAGATACCGGGTCCACTGTGCGGCAAGTGATAAAAATGTACACAGCATGTGTTGGATAAATTAATAAACTCTCCAGAGCCTCTGAGTCCTCAGGCCCAGCAGCATCGTAATGAAATGTTATTCTGAAGTGGAGGAGGTGGGAAGGAGAAAAAGGGGAGCAGTATTTAATATATGCAAATTAACTAGTATGCAAATTGCCACTAAGTTAAAAATAACGGACTGCGAAAGGAGCCCATTTTTTAAGCAGCTTGTTTATTCATTAGCCTAATTCCCATTATCAATCCTTCTGTTTTCTTCTTTATTAACTACTCACATTTGGGGAAGTTTGCTTCCTACAAATTGTTTTGCTCCAAAACCCATAACATTGGTTAGAACAATCACCATACATTAGCTTTTCTCTGTCTCATTCTTGATTTTGCCCCTAGCCTGCATTCTCTTTCTTTCTTCCTGTCCCTTTCCTTTTGCCTTTCCTCTGGTTCCTTCTGTCATCCTCACTGGCCTTGCTTCTCTGACACCTTTTGTCTCTCGGATGCATGAGGCTCTCTGGCATGCAGGCAGTGTGGGTCAGGGGCAAAGGAAGCTTCGTCTCTCAAAAGGGCTTACACCAGGGACCTCTGAGGGTGGGGGAGCACTGGTCCCATGGACTGGACTCTCAGATACAAAAGGCACAAGAAGCGGGCTCCCTGCTACCTTGGGGCTTGGACGACCGTCAGTCCCCAGCCAATAACATCAGAACAGCCAGAACAGTGCACACCCTGATTTGGGTCTGTATAGGGCCTCGACTGCTTCAAGACAGACCTTACACGATGTTAAGACAAACTGGCAGCCAAAATCCTCCTCTTTTGTCTCAAGAAGCCTCCTCCTTGCTATGTACAAGCTCTGGTGCCCCCTAGCGGCTGAGAGTGGTACAGAGCGCTTGGCTCGTCCTAAGGAAGGCAGGGCAAGAGAAAGGCACAGGCAGGGAGGGATCTCCCACACAAAGCCCCAACCTCCCCCACCCTCCCCACCTCTCACCCCCGCCCAGCCACAGGATGTCCAGAGGGCATATCCAGAAAGTGTGGGCGCCCATGAGCAGCTGGGGTGAGGCGGGGGCGAAGGTAGAGGCTTTGCTGATGCTGTGTGTGAGCTTGCAAGGCTGTTTTTTTTGTGTGTTAACTGTTGTCATTTTTCACGTGGTTTTTAATCACATAGTTATTACAAAGCCTCAAGACCATTTTTTACTACACGCTTCTCTGCACAGGGTGCTCGGCTGTGGCTGTGCAGAGCTGTTAGTGCAGACCTGCCCCGTGGAGGGGCGCGGTCTTAGACACACAAGCACACACCCAGAAGCTCAGAGTCTCTCTATGCCCTGGAGAAGCTGTGGTCGAGGGCCAGGTACAAAATCTCAAGGACCGACTTGCCCGGAGCCCTTCCTCCACATCAGGCTGTCTGTGCTGCCGATCAGATGCAAGGGAGTCAACGTGAACATACATTCCCGGAGCAAAAAACGTTAATTCCCACTCTTTCGGGAATCTCCCGCTTGCTAGTGCTTAGAATTCTCCTGGGAGACCCAGAGTAGGCGTCACATTTTTCAGATCTCAGCTCAGGGCGGGAGCTTTGTCATCCTCTTACTGAAGCACCTGTTACTCCAGGGCAATGATGTCAGATGTGAAAGGTCACACTCAGGTGGCTGCTTGGCATCCTGGTGCAGAGACCAGGGATAGCTGGAGAATGAATTTGCATCAGCTCCTGAACCTCCAGCCCGCACTGCAATCTCCCATCGCACTTAAGGGCTACAAATGGTGTCAAAAGGCTAAAGACCTCAAAGAAACGGGCAACATCAGAAAGAGTCACTGACACTAAGCCTGAGATGGAGCCAGAAAAATAAATCATTACCATTTAAGCCTTGCACATTTTTATACATACTATCTTTGCAATATTTCCATAGAATGAGCAAATAAATCACCCCGGTCTTGACATTTTTAATAACTTTAAGAATGTGGTTAGGGTAATACTTAACTTTATTGACATATTGTATGGTTCATCCATCTCATCAAATCTCAATGAAACTTCAATGAATATTAACTGAGGACCCATAATGTACTGGGCACTGCCTGGAGAATCCCCCAAGTGGTCCCTGTCCCCCTCCAGGAGCTCTTACTCATCGGCTTGACTCCTCTCTGTGGGAATCAATAGCCCACAGGGCAAGACTAGATGGAGTGGGGTACAGAGGCTGTTCAGATTCTAGCTGGAGGATCTGGCTCCCTGGGTCTGGGGAAATCCTCTTTCTGGACTCTGGCTGCTTGAGAGGGTTCTCAGGGTCAGGAGCCTCCCTTATGCTTTAGAGACAGACCAGATGAATGGGAAGAAGAGAGAGCAAAATGCCACCCAGGAGCCAAACCCCAAAGACAGGAGATGCAGCCCCGGTACGTCATTCTGGGACATGACACAACCTGGTCCCTGATTTCCCAGAACATGACTCAGAGGTCCAGAGCGGGACCTTAAACTCACCAGAGTCACACAGTTCTTTCAGAGCAGAGCTAGAAGTAAAAACCAACAGTCCTGATTTTTAAGCCAACACCCTTTTCTGTGGTAAATGATAATAGTGGCACATTTTACAAAGGGGTAGGGGAGTTTTTAAAAAGGAGGTCAAATAATTCAAGAAATAATGATAGTATCTGACCCATTTCTCAAATACTACCCTTAGGAGACACTCTCTAGCACCTCGGATTCTCAAAGGCACAAGTTTTCTCTCTTACCCCAGGATTTTTTTGAGCTGGTTGCCTTCACAAAAATATTATGACCTCCAACCTTCTTCTCTTAGCTATTCTTTTTCATTCTTCAGATCTCATTTTGGACATCAATTTGGACATCACTCCAAGAAGCTTTACCTGATCCCTCAAATCTGCTGTTTGCCAGGCCCCCAGCCCCCATCTCTCCATCACAGCCCCTGCCCCAGCTCCCTGTAATTGTCTTTTACGTGAATGCCTTTTCCAATCTCTTATAAACCTCTGGAGGGCAGGTACTAGATCTCTCTTGCTCCCTCAAAATTGTCTCCACAGACCCTAAAGTTAATAACTCTAAGAATGTGATTAAGGTAATACTCAACTTTATTGATATAGGGTATGGTTCATCCATCTCATCAAAACTCAATTAAATCTCAGTGAACATTAAACCAGGGCCCGAATGTCCCAGGCAGTACTGCCTGGCATAGAGTAGATGCTCAATAAATATTTTAGAATGTATAAATGAAGAGTGGACCACAGAGCCTCATCAGGGAGAAAATGTCATTAGCCATTCCTGTCACAGAGGGATCCAATTTCTCCATCCTCCTGAACACGTCCTTGGCTACTAATCTGAGCATTCCAGAATGAGACTTAAACTGTTTGAGAAAACATATTATAGGCTATGTAAAGATAAGAGAAAGGTACACACATTTAAATATGGCCCTTCTTATTTATGGGTGCAAAATTTACACTCGGGAGACATATCCTCTTTATAGCAAAAGCCAAGGAAACAAATATTGGCCAGAGAAAGAATTTTGCAGCAAACAGTACAGAAATGCTTTAATATCTCTGCTACATAAAGAATTTATATAAATTGATTTTTTAAATTCAAGACCTCAATAGTTAAGTAGACAAAGAACATGAACAGAAAACGCATATAAGGGGAGACTTAACTAATAAGTAAAAATACAGAAATCTACCCAACCTTGCCAATTAAGACAGTTGGGAGGTATAGGACCCAAGTGCAGGATGAGGAAAGGTTAGTCACCCCTGGCCCAGCCTCCCTCGCCCACCACAGGACTTACCTTGCGGTTGCCACGGCGTGTCAGTGTGCCAGTGAGGGTCTGCGTAAGAGCCCTCAAGTCCCAAGGAGGCTAGGAGAGTCATAGCGGGCAACACGGTGAGCAAGGCCAGGAGATGAATTCTAAGCTGGCTGCCAATGGGGAGAAGGAAGGCCATAGGACAGCAAGAAGAGGGGTAGAATGGTTTACAGGCAGCTTTGCCTATTAGAGGACGCGGTGCCAAAGGTAGCTAGCACAGTGCCTGACACATGGTAAATACTAGAAAACCGGGAAACTGGAAATACAGGCTTGCAAACAGAGAGAGAAGAATCAAAAGGGAAATACGTGAGTGTTTGGAAACGAAGTGATTTATGTAAATAGGGCACAATCCCAGGGGCTTTCGGATCTGGTATCAGTTTCTGGCTTGGACTTCTGCAGCCAGCCGCCAGGCAGGGTTCCCTCAGGTGCACCCACCAGAAGGGAAGTGAGACCCATTAATGCTTCACGCCAGCATGGCTCACAGGTGCCTGGGAAGTTCAGAAATGTTTCCGAAAAACAAAACAATAACACAAATATGATTTAGCCTCTGAAACCTTCAGAAGCTAAAAATAAAAATGTATTATGCAGTAACATTAAATTTATACAGGGATGTATGTCAATTCTATCTCAGTAAAACTGGAACAAATGAAAATAATGGCAAGCTTGGTATGGTGTAAATATAAGTACAACATTTTTGGAAAGCAGTCCCACGGTATTTATCAAGCACCATGTGTCAATGACCTCAAAAATCTCAGAAATGAAGGTCCCCAGGGGTCCAAGGTGGAAAGTATGTTATAGCCCAAGGCATCCCATGACTGTCAAGGGGGAGCACTGAGTTCCCAAAACAATTCCTCATCTTGTTGATTGTTGAACCCTGCTTGCTTGCAAAAATCACCCAGGTCCTAAGGTCCAATATTTCATTTTGTGGAGAGTCACATAAGGGTCTGTCTACCCAGGCAAAGGAGACAGCACAGTGAAATGGGATCTAGAGCAAGCAAGAAGGGAAAACAATACACTTGATGGGCTCCTTTCCCTAGCTCAAAAGTCAATGCATAAACTTCAACTGACTTCTTCTAATTGCACATTAAAACCTTGTTGGAAGGAAGCTTATGGGGTGATAGAAATACTCTACACCTTGAATAGGGACAAACAGTTTTATACATCTGTCAAAATTCACTTAAATGATCACTTCAAATGTGTGCATTTTATAGTATGTGACTTATTACTCAACAAAGTTGATTTAAAAATAAAACCTGTTAAGTCATCTTACTATAATATTTAAATTTGTATAGAAAACAGATTTTATCTGGAAACAGACCAGTAAAATTAAGGTGAATAAAAAAACTATTTATAGTTCTTTCACTTCTGGTCAAGATGGGAAAACAGGGGCTGGGTTATCCTCCTGTCTGAAATAAACAATATTTTTAAAGACAGAAAAAAGTTGAAAGAATAGTTTTCAAGACATTGGATATCAGACAGCGATGCCTGAGGAATGGGAAGCAAATGTCACAATTGCCCCAGTTTATTGCCTCAAGAAGGTTTCCAGACTATGAAGAAAGAAGAGGGAGAGCAGAGTTCAGTGACCTTCCTGAGTTTAGAGCTTCCAGAGCTGAGAGCATGGGGACCTCAATGACATTTATAAAATACTCTCCATTCAACAACAGCAGAATACACATTCTTTTCAAGTGTATGTAAAACATACATAAAACAAGTCTCAAATTATGTCTGGTACATAAAATAGCCTCAACTTTAAATGAATTGAATCCATACGTTGTATATTTTCTGGCCCAAATGGAATGAAATTATAAATCAACAGCAGAACTCTAAAAATTCATCCAATATTTAAAAAATTTAAAAAAAAAAACATACTTCCAAATAATCCATGGGTCAAAGAAGAAATCAAAAGTGTGACTAGATGGATCGCCTGGGTAGCTCAGTTGGTTAAGCGACTGCCTTTGGCTCAGGTCATGATCCCGGACACCTAGGATCGAGTCCCACATCGGGCTCCCTGCTCAGCAGGAAGCCTGCTTCTCCCTCTCTCACTCCTCCTGCTTATGTTCCCTCTCGGCTGTGTTTCTCTCTGTCAAATAAATAAAATCTTTTAAAAAAAAGTGTGAGTAGAAAGTATTTAGAACAGCAAATATGTGAAAACACAACAAAATGTGTAGGATGCTGCTAAAGTTGTACATAGGGGGAATTTTATAGTACCAAATGCCTATATTAGAAAAAAGAAATGTCTCAATTTAGTGACCTCAGCCTCCACCTGAAGAAAATATAAAGACATAAAACCCAAAATATAAAGACATAAAACCTAAGCAGAAGAACAGAAATAATAATGATCAGTGTAAATAGCAATGGGAAAACAAACTAAACACAACATAGACAAAAATCAATGAAACTGAAAGCTGGTGTTTTGAGAAGACCTATAAACCTCAAGCCAGACTAATAAAGAGAGAGAAGATACAAATTAGCAATAACAGGAATGAGAGAGGTAAAAATCACTTTGCATTCTACAGATATTAAAAAGATCATAGAGAATATTATGAATACCTTTATAGCAATAAATTTGACAACTGAAATAAAGTAAACAAATTCCTTGCATGACAAAAATTGCCGAAATTCACTCAGGAATAAATAACCTGAATAGTCCATATATTATTAAAGAATGTAATTTGTTAAATTAAAACTTTCCCAGAGGGGTACCTGGGTGGCTCAGTCAGTTAAGTGTCTGCCTTTGGCTCAGGTTGTAATCCCAGGGTCCTGGGATTGAGTCCCACGTCAGGCTCCTTGCTCAGCAGTGAGCCTACTTCTCCCTTTCCCTCTGCCTGCCATTCCCCCTGCTTGTGTACTCTCACTTGCTCTCTCCCTCTTTCTCTCTCCCTCAAATTAATACATAAAGAAAAATCTTTTCAAAAAAAAAACAAAAAACTTTCCCAGAAATAAGCTCTAAGTCCAGATGGCTTCCCTGATGAATTTTACTAAACATTTGAGGAAGAAATAATATTAATTCTATACAAATCCTTGAAGAAAGTGAAAAGGGACAAAAACTTCCCCACTCATTCCAGGAGGCCAGCATTACCCTGATACTAAAAACAAAGATATTACAAGAAAACTCCAGACTAACAGACCTCATGAGTATAGATGCAAACATCTTAACCAAATTTCAGCAGATCAAATCCAACAACACAGAAAAAGAATAATACGTCTTTACTAAGTAGAGTCGATCCCAGGAGGACAAGGCTAGTTTAACATTCAAAAAAAAAAAAAATCAATGTAATTCACCATATTAACAAACCAAAAAGAAAAACTGTATTATCAATTTCAATTGGTGCAGAGAAAGCATTTGACAAAATCAACACAGCCATTCCTGATTAAAAAAAAAAACAACTTTCAGTAAAGTGGAAATAAATAACCTCCTCAATGTGATTAAGGGCAGATCTAGAGAATCTACAGCTAATATCATATGTAAATGAGAAAGGCTTGGGGCGCCTGGGTGGATCAGTTGGTTGAGCGACTACCTTCGGCTCAGATCATGATCCCGGAGACCCGGGATCGAGTCCCACATCGGGCTCCCTGCTCGGCAGGAAGCCTGCTTCTTCCTCTCTCATTCCCCCTGCTTGTGTTCCCTCTCTGGCTGTGTTTCTCTCTGTCAAATAAATAAAATCTTTAAAAAAAAAAAAAAAAAAAAAAAAAGAAAGGCTGAGGATTTTTTGCCTAATATTGAGAATAGGACTAAGATACCAATCTCACCAATTCAATTTAATATTTTCTAGCCAGTTCAACAAGGCAAGAAGAAATTAATCCTTCAGATGGGAAAAGAAAAATTAAGAGTGTATTTATTCATAGATACATGATCATCCATCAAGAAAAAATTCAATGGAATCTACAAAAATTCTATTAGAACTAATAAATGAGTTTAGAAAGATTTTGGGATATAAGATTAATATACAAAAATCAATTGTGTTTCTATAAACTAGCAACAAACAACTGGAAGTTGAAATGAAAAAAAATCAATGCCATTTACAGTAGCATAAAAAATTAATTACGTATATATAAATCTCACAAAAGATATGAAAGACCTATAGTATTAAAACTAAAAAACATTGCTGATTGAAATTAATGATGACCTGAAGAGAGTGATTCTATGTTCATGAATTGTAAGATTCTTAAGATGTTCAGTAGTCTTAAGATGTTAAATGTTGTTAGGATGTTAAATATCCCAAATTAATCTATAGATTCAGTGTAATCTCAATCACATCACAGCAGACTGTTTTGGTAAAAGTTGACAAACTGATTATAAAAATTCATATGGATAGTAATCCCTTATCAGATATATGGTCTGCAAATATTTTCTCCCATTCCATAGGTTACCTTTTCATTTTGTTGATTATTTCCTTTGATCTACAGAAGCTTTTTAGTTTGATGTAGCCCTACTTGTTTATTTGCTGCTTTCATGGCCTGTGCTTTTGGTATCATATCTAAAAAATCATTGCCAAGACAAATGTTACAGAGCTTTTCCCCTACTTCCCCCTACCTGGGGGTTTAATGTTTTCAGATCTTACATTTAAGTTTTAATCCATTTCAAAGCAAATTTTGTGTATAGTGTAAGATCAGAACCTAATTTTTATTCTTTTACACATGGGTATCTAGTTTTCCTAGCCCCACTTACCGAAGAGACTATTCTCCAAACCCCCTTTGTGTGTTCTGGGTGCCCCTTGTCAAAGATTAGTTCACTGTATATACATGGATTTATTTCTGAGCTCTTGCTTCTGTTCTATTAGTATGTGTCTGTTTTTATGCCAGTACTATATGCTTTGATTACTATAGCTTTGTAATATAGTTTGAAATCAGGAAGTATCATACCTCCAGCTTTGTTCTTTCTTAAGAATGCTTTGGCTCTTAGGGGTTTACGTGGTTCCATGTGAACTTCAGGGATTTTTTTTTTCTGTTTATATGAAAAAAAGCAAAGAAAAAATAGTTAAAATGGGCAAAGGATTAGAATAGACATTTTTCTAAAGAAGATATAAAAATAGGAGTACCTAGATGGCTCAGTCAGTTAAGCATCTGCCTTCAGCTCAGGTCATGGTCCTGGAGTCCTGGGATCGAGCCCCATGTCCAGCTCACTGCTCAGTGGGAATCTGCTTCTCCCTCACCCTCTGCTCTTTCCCTCACTTGTTTTCTTTCTCTCTCTCTCTCACTCTCTCTCTCAAATAAATAATTTTAAAAAGATTTATCAATACCCAACAGGTATATAAAAATAAACTCAACATACTTATCATCAGGGAAATTCAAATCAAAACCACAAGGAGATATCACTTCACATCTGTTAGGAAGGCTGTCATCAAAAAGGCAAGTGAAACAAGTATTGGCAAGGGTGTGAAAAAAAGGTAACCCTTGTACACTGTTGATGGAAATGTAAATTGGTATATCTATCATTGAATACAGAACTACTATATGATACAGAAATTCTACTTCTGAATATATATCCAAAGGAAATTAGATCAATATTTCAATATTTCAAAGCCGCATCCTATATTCATTGCAGCATTATTCGCCATAGCTAAGATATGGAAACAACCTCGGTGTGTCAGAAAATGAATGTATAAAGAAAATGTAAAAATAAAATATATTGTTATAAATATGTGGACTATCACTCATCTATAAAAAGGGTTATCTGGGGCACCTGGGTAGTTCAGTCAGTTAAGCATCTGCCTTCAGCTTAGGTCATGATCTTGGGATCCTGGGATTAAGCTGGGTGTCCAGCTCCCTGCTGAGCAGGGAGTCTGCTTCTCCCTCTCCCTCTGCCCCTCCCACCACTTGTGTGTTGGCACACTTTCTCTCAAATAAATAAATAAAATATTTTAAAAAAAGAAGGAAATCCGACATTTGCAACAATATGGATAAACCTAGTGGACATTATGCTATGTGAAATAAGCCTGACACAGAAAGATAAATACTGTGTGATCTGACATATATGTAGAAACTGAAAGTCAAATTCATAGAACCAGAGAGTAGAACAGTGGCTATCAGGGACTGGGGGGCCTAGGAGGGATAGAGGTGTTGGCCAAAGTACACAAACTTTCATTAATAAAATCCATACGTTCCCAGGATCTAAGGTCGAACATGGAGACTATAGTTAATAATACTATATTGTATACTTGAATTTTATTAGGAGAATAGATCCTAAATGTTCTTACCACAAAAAAAGATAATTATGTGAAGTGATGGACGCAATAATTAATTTGACTGTAGTAATAATTTCACAGTGTATATATTAAATCATCACATTGTACACCCTAACTATATATAATTTTTATTTGTCAACTATACTTCAATAAAGGTGGAGGAAAATCGTATGGATATGCACAGAACCAATAATGGCCAAAACAATGCAGGGAACTAAAACTATCTCATTTCAAGACTTGTTATAAACCTACAGTAATCAGGACTATGAAGTATTGGCTTCAATATAGGCATATATGTCAATGGAACACAATAAAGAGTCTAAAAATAGACCCCTACTTATATGAACAACTGATTTTCAACAAAGGTGCAAGAGAAATTCAGTGAAGAATATGCAAATGAACTCAAAATAGATCATGGACCTAAATTTAAAACCTAAAACTATAAAACTTTTAGAATAAAACATAAGAGAAAATCTTTGTGACTCTGGATTAATCAATGATTTTTTAAATATGACATCAAAAGCCTAATATATAAAAGAAAAACATGATAAATTTTATTTCATCAAAATTAATACTTTTATTTTTCAAAGCATATAGTTAAAAGATATTATTTAAAAGAGTAAAGAAGTCATGAAAGAATTTTCAAAGAGTGGTTAAAAAAGCAAACCAAGTAAGTGTCTGAAAAATAGGTAGAAGAAAAGCAGGGATTAGAGGAAAAGGGGTAGATGAGTCTCAGGTAGTGAAACCTAACTTCCTCAAGTTCATCTGGAGATAAGAGATGGCACAAGAAGTCAGAGGTGTGGGAGGTATCTGATGGCTGTCCAGAGAAAAGGAAGAAGATCCTCCAAGGAAACCCTACCTCTGGTTCCCACAACTTAAGGAGACCCCATGGTTAAGAGTGACAGAGAAAAGCTACTCGGAGCTTAGCAGATTCTGGAGGCCTTCACTATCCAGCTTGCCCTAAAATCCCAGAGCTTCAGGAAAACTCCAAGAGAAAGAAAGCTTTATAAATCTTCTGGATGACTTAGGTCTCCAAACAATTCTCATTGCAATCCCTTTTCTCGTGGAAAAAAAAAATCTGAGATGGGTCTTCTGAATATGGCCACTTGCTGTTAGATTACATTCATGTACTCCTATACTGGCATTACTATATTTGTTTTCAAATAGGCATTAGGAAGTAGAAATTGCAAAAGTATAAAATAAAAACAAAAATCAGAGTTAAAAATCAGAGTTATAATATTTTCTTTCCACGTTGCCAATCACCTTGCATACGGAGTGATCACACCTCACTTTGGAGACCAGAAGTTAAATAAAGCACTCTAGGTATGTCCAGTGGACAGAGAATAATCATATCTGGTATATTATAATAATATTAAGAAAAATAGAAATATCTATGATAACAAAACATTGTAAACAACTGAACTACCCAAGAAAGAATAACTGGTCAAACTTATATTCACTTGACAAATTATTAAACAATCATTTAAAATGATATCTTCAATAGTATGGAGGTTCCCCCAAAAATGAAAAATGGAAATATATGATCCAGTAATTAAACTATTAAATATTTACCCAAAGCAAACAAAAATAATACTTCAAAAAGATGTATATACCCCTATGTTTATTGCAGCATTATGTACAATAGCCAAAATATGGAAGCACCCCACATGTTCAGCAATACTTGAATGGATAAAGAACATGTGAGATACACACACACACATACACACACACACACACAATAGAATATTATTTACTACTGAAGAAGAATGAGATCTTGACATTTGTGACAACATAATAAACCTAGAGGGTATTTGCTAAGTGAAATAAGTCAGAGAAAGACAAAGATGGAGTGAGTTCATTTACATTTGGAATCTAAAAAACAAGCCAACCAACCAAACAAACAAAAAACCAGAAACAGACCCATAAATACAGAGAACAAATTATTGCTCACCAAAAGGGAAAGCAGGTGGGGAGATGGGCAAAATGGGTGAAGGGGAGTGGGAGATACAGATTTCCAGTTATGGAATGAGTAGGTCGTGGGGATGAAAGTACAGTGTAGGGACTATAGTCAGTGGTACTCTAACAGCATTGTACGGGGACAGGTGGCAGCCACACCATAGGGAGCACAGCACAACATATAGAGTTGTTGAATCACTATGTTTCACACCTGAAATGAATACACATTTGCATGTCAACTATACTTCAATTAAAAAAAAAGAACAAAAATAAATAAAAGAATAAGATACGTTTTCAAAGAATATTCTCTGACATGTCAAAATGTTCATGATATGGCATTACATGAGGAAAACCAAAGCACAATACTCAGGAAGATTCCAATTTTGTAAAAGGAAAAATTACATATGTATCATGGGAAAGACTCAGAAGAACTGTGTTGGGGTGTAATTAAATTTTGGATGATTTTACATTTCTGCTTTGTTCTTTCAGCCTTTTCCAAATGCTTTGAAATCAACATTTTCCATTTTATAATCATTAAAACACAATATTTTTGTAGAGAAAGAGAAAAAGATAACCCTTCCAGGCAGTAAAAAATGGTGACACTGACACTTACAATTCTAGTGAGAGGTTAATAACGTTAGAAAGAAATTTTTTAAAATCAGAACTTGAAGGGTAATGTCTAGGGCTCTGGGTTCTGAGTAATGATGGAAGACAGGGACCCACCAGCACTCACGATCTTCATCACTTGGTACAGGCACCCATCCTGGGAGCACCGATCATGTCACAGACGGTGAATGAGGACACGGAAGTATAAAGATGCTTCAGAAGCAGGGGGCCCTGCCCCAGAGTGCTTCTCAGTCAGTAATCTTGTGTTCCCATGCTGTGTTCTCCAAAACAGAAAGCAACAAGTCTTCCTTTATACAAAGTAGCTATTGTGTCTTCTTGAGAACTACAGGGTGGTTGAGAATGTGCTGGCCACCACAGTCCAAAAACGTATGAGGAGAAGGAGATGCAGAGAGGGAGAAATAAAATGGGAGTATCAGATGGGCTGCAAGGGTAGGGTCTTCCAAAGGGGAAGGGATTTGGATCCTAGAACCAAGAATCTTGAGGATGTCTGGGGCATGGAATTACTCACCGAATTCCAAAAACTCTGTGACTAGGAGATATCCTGTGTAACACGACCCAGGTTTAGTTCCAGACATAGAAGGGAGCAATTTCTCTCACAGTGAGTAATAAACGGATTGGAACTTACTGGAATTCATCACCCCCAAGAGGTAGTGCTGGCAGGAACTATAAATGCCTTCCAAAAAGCTTTGGACAAATTTATGAATGGCAGAATTATACATGACCTCTTTTGCTCTTTTGCTCTTTCTCTCAGGCAGACACTGTCTGTAGAGACTGAGCCAGTGGTGGCCTTACGAGATGACGCCCCGATTTTCCCTAATGGCCAGGCAAGGTCAGGGCTCCCACTCTGTGTTCCCACGGCACCCTGTGTTTAACTGGTCACAGCCCTGACCACACTGCATTATCATCCCTTGCCAAGGGGCCTGCGGCCCTGCTAGGTTGTCACAGCAAGAGGCAGTACTGAGTAGGTGCTCAGTAAGTGTGGGCTGAAACGATGGGTGGGCTGTACCTGTCAGAGGAAGCAGCCTGGAAGGTGCCCCAAGGGCCATATTTAATCAGGGCCAAATCTTGAGAGATTTTACACTGGCAAGTGTGTTGATTACTTTCTGGTTCTTGCTCCCCACTATCCCCACCCCCACTCGCAGGTGTACCCAGAGCAGAGTATCTGGTGTAAAGGCAGGAAGTGTGGCCAGCTTAGGAATACCCTCAGAGGAATACCCACAAGAAAGTTGTATAAGAACATCTCATCTGAGAAGGGCTCTCGGAAGCTCCGAGCTCTCTCATCCTTCCCCTTCTTATCCCCCAGCCCTGCTCGCCAGACAGCACTACTGTTCGCAGCTGTGGGCTTCTGAGTTCTGATTTGCAAGTCAATTCCCTGGGAACCACATGATAAGATACATTATCAGACAACAGATACTCCCTAAAGTCAAGGACACAGTCTCCTGCATCTCCTCTAAGCCTTGTTTAATAACATGAGTCTCATCCGTAAGTGTGCCAAGATTCTTTAGGTTGAGGAGGGATTTTAATTTATTTTTCCATTAATGGTCAGGGTCCATGCTAAACCTATAAACACTGCTTCTATCAATGCAGTGCAATACTAATTTTTAATGCAAATAAATAACTAGAGTGAGTGATTCCGAGACACAGTTTGTCCCAACGGGGCTTTTGCAAATCTCTTACATTTGGCTTTGGAGAAAAGAGAGAATACTTTATATTCTGGAAAGTTGCAGTGGTCACCTAGGGTCCAGTTTCCTCATTCTTGGGATTTCTCAAGGATATATGGGAGAAAGGAGAGATAAATCAAAAGTAGAGATCATAACACCATACAGCTGTTAAAGTTAGAAAAAATCTTAGAGATTTTCTACTAAAACTCTTTTGTTTTATAGGTGAAAAATGTGGTTGCCGAAAGAATAAGGCCTTCCTGGGGATATACAGCCTATGGATGACTGTGCAGAGTCCAGAAATGGCAAGTTTCTGAGAAATGTACAATAGCAGCTGTGGTGGCAGAGCACACCATTGCTGAAATTGTGATGATCATTTAGGTGCCAGTAACCCACCAGGGTGGTCAGGTGGCACAGGTTCTCCTGGTCAGCACTCACTGGACACTTTTTATTACATGGATCCCATAAGTCTATTTAAATATGTCAGATATTTACTCTGATTGGGTTTCCAAATTCAGTCACTAGAATTGCACAAAATCTGCAGAGGTTAAACGGTAAGTCTTCCCAGGAGTCCCAAGAGCCCAGAGCCCAGACTCCTGTCTGGACTGAGATCTAGACCATGGTGAACCTAAGCCTGGAGATCCTCAAGACAGTGGCTCCTCTGGCAGAAGAAGAAAAAGACACAGAAAAACTCAAGGTCAAGTTGGCACCCATAACTATCAGTTTAGAGGCCATAAGAACTGATGTTTCTGGGCTGCCCCCAGTCAGCTGGGAGAAAAGGGTCACAATCACTCTCAGAGTATGGTCAGTCACCAAAAGCAGCATTTCTCAATAGTTTTCAAGATATTAGGTTATGAAGACTGAAATGAGGAAAAAGCATTATGAACAACAGGTGCAAGATGGGAGACTGACCATCACCAGCCAGACTGTGAGGTAGCTAAAGATAGATGAACTGGAAGTGATGGCTTCTCCATGGGCTCACACTCCCACCACCCAGCAGGGCCACCAGTGCCCTCTTAAAACCAGCTCATCCTTCTGGAACTGGAATAATGGTCAGAGAAAAACGTGCTGACATGATGGGAGTCTGTATCTCCGAGATTTCTGTACTCTAGTGTGTTAGGTGTGAAGTAAAATGCACAAAAGTACTCCCCCTGCAGTCAGGCAATAATTCTATCAAAGAAGACTCAAATGGTACACCGGGCAGAAGTGAGCAGGCCAGAGAACACCCATGTCCTAGACCAGAGAAGGGGCTTAGCTACATGGTACTTAAGAAGCTGTGGGCACTTCACAGGGGAGAAAAAATATGAATTTTTAAAGTATCTATTTAAAGTAGTTTCTCCACACTATAATTATATATTTTCATTGTATTTAATTTGGGGGTGTTTTTATTGATGGTGATGGTGTCCTTCTGATTATAAACTGAGAGAAAAACTACCAGCCTTTAAAGGGTCTGAGGTCTCTTTGTTCTTGCTGGTCTAGAGGAAGTAGCAAGACCTTAAGAGCAGGAGAAAATATTGCAGCAGGACTGAGGGAGCTCTTATATGGCCCACTATTTCAGGCAGATATAGAAAGCTCATCTTCTTCAGAAAAGGAACTGAGAGTGGAAATGAAAGAAAAACATTATTGAGTTCAACTTCTGTAATGTGGGATATAGTCATACTTCCTGCACTAAACATCAGTTTCTATTTTTTCTGATGCTTCTATAACTTGAAGAAAAGAGAAGGAAAAGAAATCCCGTAAGCACTGACACCTAGCTCTGGACGGATGGACAGGGCGAGACAGACTAGACTGTGGTCAGGTAACCAGGAAATATGTGATCTCTAAGCTTCTGCTGATGTTTTCAACTGTGAAATTATGGAGACTCTGAAAAATGGTCCTGTGCTTATAGAACACTGCCAGGGGTGTCTGGCTACAGGAAGCTGGGTCAAGAGCTTAGGTTGGGTTGGAGAAGAGAGCTGAACTGCCTTGTTTTGTTTTGGGCTTTTTTTTTTTAAAACTTTTATTTATTTATTTGACAGAGAGAGACACAGCTAGATGGGGAACACAAGCAGGGGGAGTGAGAGAGGGAGAAGCAAGCCTCCCGCAGAGCAGGGAGCCCAACATGGAGCTCGATCCCGGGACTCTGGGATCATGGCCTGAGCCAAAGGCAGACACTTAACGACTGAGTCACCCAGGCGCCCCTGAACGGCCTTGTTGACAAGAGGATAAGGATTGACTGGGTCTAGGCACAGACTTAGCAAGGAGGACTCAGGCACTAAAAATCCCAGTGCAGGAGGGCTGGGGCCACACCCTTTAGGGGACCTCCATATTCCCCAACTCTGCATTCCCTGAAAGCCACAATCCTCTTTTTTGTCTCCTCACTATAAACATACTGCCCATAACAATCCTGTATTCTTTCAAGTGTCCCCCAGTGTATCCAGGCTACTAATTTCCTGACCTGGACACCTACTACTCCCTCTTCCCATCCATACCCACCAGCTGTCCTGGCAAGAATTGTGTGAATTCCTACATCCCTGAAATACAGGGCCAGAACTGGAAGAAATGATGAAGACAACAATGGAGAAAGATCATAGATACCCAAGGTGCCCAATTCAGCAAGTATCCCTCTTCTTTTTTTTTTTTTTTTAAGATTTTATTTATTTGACAGAGAGAAACACGGCCAGAGAGGGAACACAAGCAGGGAGAGTGAGAGAGGGAGAAGCAGGCCTCCCACAAAGCAGGGAGCCCGATGCGGGGCTCGATCCCAGGTCCCTGGGATCATGTCCTGAGCCGAAGGCAGTCGCTTAACCAACTGAGCCACCCAGGCGCCCCATTATCCCTCTTTCTTTCTGCATCAGTTACGGGGCTGTGCTTTCCTGCCCACAAGTGTCGCCAGCCTTGTGGCTTGCCATCATGCCTCTAATGCTTTATTGTGCTATTGTGCTGAGAAAGATAACCCTACTGCCCCAGCCTGAGATTCCCCATTCCCTGGCCCTAAGTGATGAGAAAAACTGAAGAAAGACCACTTGGCCAGTGGATTACCCTTTCACTTCTCTGTTCACCTTGTAGCTGCCATGTTCAGAAGAGCAGTAATTTTTCAAAATTTGAAAAAATTTTCAAAATCTTTCAAAATTTGAGCTATATGTAGAAGATAAATTTAAAATTAATAAAATATAATTTTCCTTTTATTTGTAATACTGGTAGTTGATATTAGTGACAAAATCATATTAAGAACATTATTCCATTT